>JAOTRQ010050292.1:0-15391 GCA_028565875.1 Hoplisoma paleatum
GAAATTGTCCCGTAGTCACAGAAACATGATCCCTGTAGAGATACAGGGTTGGGGAAAGACCTGGCAACCTACCCTGTGAAATGAAATTGCCGAAATACTCTGGGATCGGTAACGGTCCACAGAGTAACCCAGGGTCGATTTCGACTGCAGGGTAAAAATCATCATCATTCATCATCATCAAACCTGATTCTGATTTTGATATGAGTCAGAAACCTGGAAAATCTAAATGCAACAAATAAGCAGAATTAAGAAGGGAAGAAAAAATAAAAGTTAAGTATTACTTACTTAGTGATTATTGATATTGTTAGACAGCACTTGTGTGAACTTGCATTAAATGATGAAGTGTAGTTCTGTTATATTTGCAATAAGCACATGAATAGTTTATCTATACAGATATCTTGGTTAGAATAAGATGAAAGGAGTAACTGCAGCTAGATGGCACTCAACCTAGAAAAGAAGTTCTTCGCTGTCCCTCCTCTTCCTCTTCAGTCAATTCAGCAGCTCCGTCCGATTTTCTATTCGCTTCTTTCTTCTCAGCTCCATTTTCTTCAGGCCCACTTCAACACAGCAAAAGCGGATTAAACTCAGCCAGCACTATGAATGAAGAATACGACGTCATCGTGTTGGGAACTGGACTCACGGTACAGCTCGAGTCATTTTGTGTATAAGAGTTCATTTAGCTTCATATATTTACGTTTTTCGAAAAAGCAAGTTAACAGCAGCATACGCTCGCTTGCTAACGTTAGCTGCTCAGTGTTTAACGCCAAATGGCTCTTGACTCTATAACGTATGCGCTGTTTAAAGCATAGCACTGCTATTGTGTGCAAGATATAAAATACACAGTTTATATAGTTTAGGTTGTAAACCATTAGGAATTATTCATTTACCACAATTGTGATTGTGCTTAATGCTACGGAATGCTAAAAGTTTCTCTTGGCTTCGCTATGTTACGCATGTAGCGCAAATGATCAGATCGCTACCCTATAATCGCTAGACTTACATAGACTGTAAATGATATAAAGATCATGTTTTTTGTAACTAACACATCTGCCAGTCAACCAAGTGGTATTAAAATGGTTGAACGCCAGTCGCCTGAAAACGGCCGTGACAAAGCGCTACAATTAGCTGATTAGCTAAGTGACAAGCTAGCTTTCAATCTGCCAGCCGGTTGCACTTTAACTTGCAAATGGTCCACATGTGTGAAGGCGAATGTAAAGCACATTGTTACATAATATATGATTCATTTATAAAAATCATGCAGTCGCGAGAAAATAAAAGCAGAAAGCAAATCAATTCCTGGATGGGGATTTTTTTTTGCTAACGTAGCGTCGGGCTGGGCGCTGTCATTTTACTTCGTTTCATTTGGTATGTTCTTGTTCCAGTGCATTACATAAATAATCACCAGTCATCATACGCAACATCAAATATTATACCGATTTTAGCTAATGAAAGATGCATTTAAACGTAAATCTGAAAATTGCTACCGTAATTTGATTCAACTTGATGATTAAACATTTAAAAATCAGTGTTCTTGTCTGCACCCTTCATCTCGGTTAAATGGGGGTGATTATATTTGGCATTGTACACGTTTGGAGATTGTACTAAGTTGTGCTGCAGATCAGTTATGACTAAATATAAGATCTTTATGTCTGCTAGCCAACCTTGGGCACATTATTTGGGGGTAAAGTACATGTACTGTATATTGAAACAAGCAAATTGTTTTCTGTTGATCGGTTCAATTAAATGAATTAAAATTGTATTTTAATTTTCTTTTAAACACACTGTGGTTATACAATATGGTACAGCATTCAATATAAACTATAGCGTGTTTGTGGCCTTCAGTACACTAAGCGATATTATTACAGTTATAGCAGAATTAAATTAATTAGAAATATTTTTGTACAAGCCAGCTTTTTCTTTTGTGCCAGATTTATGTTTTTCCATACTTTTGATTTACGCTTATGGTCATAGGAAAACATTCAACAATTAGAATAAAAATAAATAAATATTCAAAGCGTATTCCTTGACGTTTATTCTTTTTTTCCTAGTTTGGGTTTAGCTCAGGATTTCTTGAGATGAGACGACAGTGATTTGCACTAAGCCGCCGTACCACCCTTACATAGAGCAAGCTTTGGGAAAATCATATGTAATTATTGTTTAAATAAAAATGAGCAATGCATTACCTTAAAATATTGATTTTTAATTAATTGTCATTACCAATTGTGGGAGACCTATCCACACATTTCTTTCAGTTGTTCCATTTAGGAGTTGCCATGTGTTGCTTATAAGATTTGCCACTTTACATTCTGTGACAATGAAAGTCAAACATAAATCTTGCATAAAGAAATCTTCAATATGCTCATGCACAAACTATGTAAAGCAGCTAAATAAAATTAAGCTATCTCAGATAGCTGATAAACTACTAAACAGTTTCTGTTTTGATAAATTTAGACTTGCTTGCAACAAGCAATTTCCCTGAGGGAACCACCCAAAGGGATCAATAAAGTTCTATCTATCTATCTATCTACAAAACATCTTTACATTTTAAGATTTGGAGTCCATTTGGCGATATCTATGTCTATATGGTGTCTAAACGTAAATTGAAATATAATCAGCCAGTCCGAAGTCGTGTATTTTAATTGATTTTGTGTGTGAACCAAGTTGCTGCTGCTGCCCAGAACTGTTGGATCGAACTTGTACTTGCTCTACTATTTATTTCTGTTTGTTTGAATATATTCAATTGAGTTGTTTAGTTTTTGCATCCAACATTTTTAGTCTGTGAGCAAGATATTCACAATGTCAAATCTTTTTTAGGTTGTTTAGTTGTTGCTGTGGGCACAGCAGTATTACACTAGTCTACTGTCAATGAGAGCTTGTAGCAGACTTGATTTAGCTTCACATCACTTTCTTGCTGCTGCTTGTGTATTTTCAGTTGTGCTCATTAGTTTTAATAGTGGGTAGCATACGTGTTGTGATGCAGGTGTAACAATAGTACTGCATTACTATTGTTTTTTAAGTGCTTACATTCAGGAAATGTTTTAATGTCTTTAATGTCTTTAGTCAAGCATGGCAGCACAATTCAACAGGAAAGAGGAAGTGTGAAATTTAGTGAACCTATGTTGGAAATGCATTAAATAGGCAGACATTACTTTTAACCACAACAGATTGTCAAATCGCAGTGACTTCATAGATGTTAAATAATTTTTGTGAAGTACAGCTTTCACTTTTTTATTTGAGAGTCTATTAAGAAATGTTGGATGAAAAGGAGGTTATGTGAAGTTACGCCGATATTAGACAATACCTTCTTGTTTACAGTTTATTCTAGCGGTGTTCAGTGGTGGCATGATTAGCATGTCTCTTAATTTTTCAACCGCTTTCAATTTGGGCATGGATCTTTTTGGGAGTAGGAAGTGTGGGGGGGGGGGTCTGCATTGTGCGGCTGCTACTTCTAACAATGTAATACTTGGTTGCTTTGGATGAAAATGTGTTCTAAATGTGTGTAATAAAATTTAGGCCATTGCCAAACTCCAGAACTGATGGGTTTCCTTTCAAGGGTACAACAATACACCTGCCTTCTACTTTGGCAAAGTTTTTTAAAAGCCATTTCATAATTTTGTGTGCTTTGTGTTCCCATGTTTAAAGTTAAATCATGACCGTTCCATATTGAATAGTTTGTTCATTCTGCTTTTCCTCAAAACATGAACAATCATCCTTTTATGTGCTACACAGAATGTCTGCTGTCGGTGATTGGAGTAGGATGAATTGAGTCATTATTTTGCAAAAAGCCCAAGTCTTTGCATTGGCAGCGAATGGCAAAAAAACCCTGAAGATTAAAATAGAGCCATGTTTCTACACCACAAGCATTGGTTTAATTTGGGCAGACCATGACTGCATATTGACATTTGTGGCTCTCTGTTGACAAATTTCCAATGTCAGAATCAATCATTACAGGTTTGCTGGAGTTTTGTCATGCTTATGTCATTTTGATTATTCAATGTAAGTTGGTCAGGATTTTTAAGTCGATCCTTTCTTGTCCTGGCATTCTGATAAATTCAATATTATCGTAAGTCTTGGATTGTGCAAATAGTGGGGAACATTGTTGACAACCAGTAGGCGTTATAATCGTGTGTGTGTGTGCGTGCGTGCGTGCGTGCGTGTGTGTGTGTGTGTGTGACAAGTGAGGTAATGGAATCTATTAGAAATCACTAGTGTTATTAGGAATGTCAGGTATGCAATCGGTATGTCAACACCTACTTACTATTTCTTTAATATTTATTTACTGTCAACCATTTTGTATATGTAGATTTTATATACATTGTATATTTAGGGTGGCACTGTCGCCTCATAGCATGAAATTCCGGGTTTGAGTCCCAGGTAAGGCAATCTGCGGCTCTTTGTCCAGAATGTGCACATTCTCCCCGTGTCTGCATGGGTCTCCTTTGGGTACACCGGTTTTCTCCAACAGTGTGTCTCTCTGTACTCTGCAACAGATTACTGACCTATTCAAGTGTATTTGTCTACTGTGTTCAACTGTGATCTTAAATAGTATAGAAGTTGTGGTAAAACTAGTTGATTGATGGATGGATTTGTATAACTTCGGTCGTCTGCGCCGCTGTAGCGCTTCAAATTCTCCTGTTGCATGACTACTAAGATTCATATGTGATTGTTAAACTTTGATAAGTTTTCTAATGAAATGAGATGGTTGTAATCATTGCAGCAACTGAAAAGGAATCTAGTTGCATCGAGTATACTTGTAACGAGTGAATGCAAGCTCCACAGCCTTTGCAAAATCATAGTCACTGACAAGTTGTAGTAGGAGATTGTCAGACCATTTTAAAAACTTCTAGTGTATGGTAGCTATAAGTAGCTTATTGGAATAACCTGACTTGATTAACCCGAGATCAGTTAATAGAACCGATCTAGTTAGACAACAAAGGTACTCACTGTGTTTTCAAACACACCCATCGTATCAACAGTCAGCTACAAATAAGTACATGTAAAACTGCAAATGACACTTGGAAGTGATCCAGAGCTTGGTTGGAATTTCTCTTCGAAGGATTCTTCCCATGTAACATATTGAGTTTGACAGACGTCCAGCTTTGAGAGATTTAAAGCTTGAAAGGGACGATTGGCAAATTTATGTTTAATGACTACTGGCTTCAACAGAATTCATTCTTAAATTTGTTGAATCGTGCACCAAACCACCCATTTGTTTAGATATACAGTACATAATACACTCTCACTACTGACTAATGATCTGCAAACTCAGTTTTTAGGATGTACTGACTTCTACTTTTAATGTATTCTAATTCTACTTGTGGTTTAATTTTTTTTTCTTTGTGTAGGTCCTAAATTTAACCCTTTATGGTCTTTAAAAGTTCTAAGTCTAAAATCGAAACCAGAGTCCCTTGGAGGAAACTTGTAAAGACACAGGAGAACATGCAAACACCACACAGAAAGGACCTGGATTGCCCCACATGGGGATCAAACCCAGTACCTTCTTGCTATGATTACCGACTTAGTCTTTATATTGCCCATGTGATTTCCAGTATTTAAATAGAGTAATTAATTTAGGATTGGGGGAGGCACGGTGACTTAATGACTAGCTCTGTCTCCACACAGCAAGAAGTCCCCGGTTCGATTCCTTGGTACATTCAGGGCTTTCTGTGTGGAGTTTGCAGGTGCGCCATTTTCCTCCCACAGAACTGTCCAAACAGTCCAAACAACATACAGGCAAATTGAAGATTTTGTCCATTACTATGTTACTACATTACTTGTTTGATGAATGTGCGGTTCCTGTCATGGTTGTTACCTAGAATTTGTAAATAGCCTGATGTTAATAAGCAAACAAACAACTTTGGATTGGTGTGTGGATGCAAAACAGTTTTGGAAGGTGCATTTGTCAGTACACCCTCCCAAAAATAGGGTTATGTTGGGGGGGGGATATCCCGTGAAGAAATAGTTATTATGCCCTCTATGCAAATAAAGGCTTTGCTAGATGGTCGAGTAGAGCATAATGAAAGAGCTGAGATGGCTGGGTGATTTTAGCACTTTTAGTTGGCTGACTAATGAGCCTAAGAAGGAATCAGAGTTTAGAGTTTGCAGATATTATGTCCGTGTGGGTGATAAGTTCTACAATGGTTGGACTTTTTGCTCACATGACATTTTTGCAAAGATCTCAGTGTTGATTTGTTCTGGCTGTTATAACTTTTGTATTCTACATATTAAGCTGAAGTTCCACGTATTCACTTTGCTTTTTAACAACATAAGGGCCCTTATGCCTTATTTCTTTCTATGAAAGTTGTCATCCAAGTACCAAAGGTTAATGTTTCTTCCACCAATGTTTAATCCTTATAAATGCCTAGCAAATGCTATGATTGCTTAGTTCATGTTCATAATAAGGGCTGGACTTCTTGCATGTATAGAAAATGTTCTTAAGATTGTTACTTATAAATACGTTATTGCCAATTTAATTGAATAGAATTAATAAGCTATGACTTAGATTTTTGTTTTTCTAAGTGTTTGTTATAATAGCTTAAATCTAAACTGAGATTTGTAAACACGTAAATAAATAATTAGTATAACAGTCCTGTAAAAAAACAATCCTGTTGGTTACATGTATGTAGTACATTTATTTATGTACATTATTTTATTTGCCAACAATGCCTATTTGGGATAACCGTGCCATTTGTAACTGTCATTCTCAATATTAATAGATGTTTTTGGCTATTAAAGAAGATTGCTGGTGTTATATCATGGTGCCTTGTCGTATTGTTTTGTACAATAAAATGCCAGAAAAAAACATGCTACAGTTATTGGCTGCTCACTGCTAGCTGATTAATGAATAACTAGTTAACATTACACTGATGCTGTTTTATTACATTATTTGTGCTCAATTGAGGGGTATTATCCAAAGTTAATAGATAAATAAATGAGAAATACGAACAACTGGCTTTTATCATGATATAATATCTGATTACTCTATTTCAGGTGACTCAGTTTGCCTATTGCCACTTTACATCTAAATGAACATTAATCCAGCTTTGGAGCCATTTTTTAACTCTTAAAAAATTTAAACTCTTGACATCAGATTGAAACAGGTTTATCCCTAGAGAGAAATCTTTTGGTAATCCTGGTTAGTTTTTGCTTGATGGCTTAAGTCGAAGGAGGAATTAGTTTCATTAACTAATTTCTTCTTTTTATTTTTCTCACATCTACTTGTGACCACCATCAAAGAGCTTTCTTTGTAGTAAACTATGTCACATTTCTTATAAAGATGTGAAATAACTGGCTATGCCAGCAGCCAATATTGGAAACTGTTTATAAGCAAGGCCAGCATATTTAATTCATGTAAAGGACATAAACAGCCGTAACCGAAACATAAAATGTGTATTATAAAACAGCTACATATGTGATGCAGCAATGGTGTATTATACCGTATTGGCCCGAGTATAAGCCGCACCCGAATCTAAGCCGCACCCTTAATTTTGAGAGGGATTTAGAAAAAATATAAAAATTGAGAGAATAAAACTTTATCTAGTACCTTTTCTCTTTGGGCTGGTGTGTTGTATTCTGGGTTCAAAGCTCACGGCAATTGTCGCTAGATGGTGCAAGGGGTTGCTTCCAGAACTTGGTAGTAAATGTGTTAATTAACTGAAGACATTTTTTGGATGTAGTCCAAATGGATGTAAGGACCTGTTTTGTGGTTAAAACCCAAAATATTCCTTAAAACTAGTCCGTTTATTTTAAATTAGAAAGAATGCAAAATAGTGATGCGGAATGTAAAATGTTAGCTTATCTGCCTGAGATTTGTCATGAGGCAGCCGAAAGAAAAAATGAATAAATTTCTCTTGCAACAGAATACAGGGTACAGCCATGTTTTACTTTTGCCTTTATATTGAAATGTTTATGTATCGCTTGGATGGTTATAGTGCTCCCTTTTGTTTGTCTGTACTGCATATTTAATTTTTTTTTTTTAATTTGGTTGCTATAGGTGAATCATTTGACTGGTCTTGCTCGGCTGCAGCAAACCAGAAGAAAATATTTTGTAATGACAACAGCTATGTGACTATTCAGGTCGTCAATAAGGTAGTAAAATTGACATCCTGCATGTTCTGAATAAAGTCACATGCTTATCACATGAGCCATTGCTTGTTTGCCTAGAAATTGAGTTGTAAAGAGGATTTTATTGTTAAGTTGTTTTTGTAAGTAATCTGAATGTTTTTTACATTCTAAAATATTAATATAAAAAAATAAATGTGGATGCAAAAAAATAACTATGAGAGCACAGTTGGACTTTGCAGAGAGTAACAAAACTTGGTGAGGTTAAGATTTGCATTTTTCAGTTAATTTTCAGTTAATAGGTATGGTGTGTGTTTGTAACTTAAGTTTCATGTTGTCTCTTGACTGATTGTATTTGGATCGTTTGGACATGGACTGAACATGCTGTGCTCTGCAACTTTTGTTTCCTGCAGGAATGCATCCTTTCCGGGATCATGTCTGTGAAGGGAAAGAAGGTCCTGCATATGGACAGGAACTCTTACTATGGAGGAGAGAGTGCCTCAATCACCCCTCTGGAGGATGTAAGACATTTTAATTGTTACTGTAGTACAGTTGATAATTAGTCAACGTGCCAGATTTGCCAAGGTGCAGAAGTCCTTTTTATTTAGTTGTGTTTATGAAGTGAATGATTTCTTTTTACAGCTGTACAAACGCTTTAATCTGCCTGGAAGCCCTCCTGAGTCGATGGGAAAAGGTCGTGACTGGAATGTGGATCTCATCCCCAAGTTCCTCATGGCGAACGGTGAGAACGGACAACTTGTTCAACAGCAATGGTGTCGCTATTGAAAGCTTGTTCTTAGTGCTGCCATGTTTTATAACTGTGCTCATCCTTGTTGTTTAGTAATCGGTTCTAATGTAGAACTTGTGTCAGCACCTTGGGCTTTCATGTCTTTACTTTGGAGTGTTATTTATTGGAAATGTTTTATCTTGTTTTGTTAAGATCATGCGTAAAACCTTACCTAATTCACAATCACGTAAATCTTGACACCATGAATATTGCATCACGGACCATGAAATGAGAAGTCTTGTGTGAAGGTTCAATCCAGCCAACTAACATTAGTTTGATTTGCATACTGTATGAAATATGAGGCACAATAAGGGGAGTCCTAGCAATCATAAAAACATGAAGTGATGTTAGTGTAACAAACTTTTCATCTTTTTAGTATCCTGCATATCTTCACTTTTTATACCGAACAGTTCCTGAAAGCAGCAACAGGGTACATTAACCCCAACACTAATTACTTTAACTCTATAGACACTCTTTTCACAAAATTTCCAAAATGTAAAACTCTAAAGTTGTTTACTCTGGCAGTTTAAACACACTGATGGTGTCCAAAATTGCAGTACTAAGTTTTAGTCAGTCTGAGAGAGAAAATAAATCTGAGTGTACTAAAAGTACATAGATGGTGCACTAAAAATACAGTGTGAAACGATACTCACACTAAGCGGACGCCATTTTGCAGAGGTAACGGAAGCGGCAGGATATTTTGCCGGGTTATGCGGCTATCAGTGAATTAGAAGAGGAGATATCGGTTTTGTATAAATGAAACTAGTGTTAATGAAATTATTTGTTATTAGGGTTGTAAATAAAAGCAAATCAAAGAATCAAAAGCGGTATGTAAACAAAAGCTGGCAGATATTTTGGTAGAACATTTAAATCCTAGTCCTTCATTGCCACAAAAATTTCGCGTTCTATTTGAGCCCATGTTTACCCATCAAAGTGTGCACTATGATGTAAGTGCTCAGTGCCCACTAAAACTCGCGGTTTGAAATAGACTGGGACATTCGTTTTTTAGAGGGGGCAAATCTAAATTTTTAGATTTTAATCTTTAATTTTTAAATTTTAATCTATTTTTTTTTCTTCTCTTCCTCTCACCTGCGTGCGTGCGTGCGTGCTTACGTGCGTGCGTGTGTGTGTGTGTGTATTAGGTCAGTTGGTGCGTATGCTGCTGATTACACAAGTGACTCGGTACCTGGACTTTAAAGTGATTGAGGGCAGCTTTGTCTACAAAAAGGGTGGCATTTATAAAGTGCCCTCGACTGAAACTGAAGCTCTGGCCTCCAGTAAGTTGATTGTTTTTAGTATTTGTGGCTGAATGTTTATCTGTATGGCAAAAGCTGTCCTGATGGTGAAAATATCTGACACCATTTGGTACTGAACCAGCACAGGCAGTACTGATGAGGTCTACACCGTTCCACTTTTAATTAACTTCTTAAAAGATAGTTAGGTGTTCTTCTTTTACTGTGCTTCTTTTATATATTACTTCCCCTTTTATACATTATACAAGCAGTATAGTTGGAATCAAAATATTGTTTTTAGTTGGTGGATGTACTATACTTCCTCTTATACCCACAGCCTGCTACAGTTTCCCTGTAAATAAATGAAATGCAGCCAACTCGTGGCAGAAGTACCGTACACACACAGACAGTGTTTAGCGCTTAACCTTTATCAGGTCCATATGCTCAGTTGGCCCATTAAGGCATAATTTGAAGATGATCCCTGGGTGTGGTGGTCTGGATCCTAGTTGTTTTTTGCATGTTCTCCCTCCTTTGTATGCATGTCTATAAACTGGATATTCTTTCACAGATTCTCCCACAAATATGCTAAATATGCTATATAAGTTATTGATTTACAGATTCAGTTAAAATATCATCGAACTCACATTTACCAGCTAGTTGTAGTCTTTATTGGATATCTGACACTGGTCTCAGTTGATAATTTTTTATTAATTTTTTTGCAGGTCTGATGGGACTGTTTGAAAAGAGGCGATTCCGAAAGTTCTTGGTTTTTGTGGCCAACTTTGATGAGAACGATCCCCGAACCATGGAAGGTGTTGATCCCAACAAAACTACCATGCGTGAGGTCTACAAAAAGTTTGATTTGGGTCAAGATGTCATTGACTTCACAGGTCACGCCATCGCACTTTACCGCACAGACGAGTAAGTTATTTAACCACAGAGAAACCTTGCGCAAGGAAAAAATAAACATTACATTAAAATATCCAGTGATGGTTCCGTGAGTAGCCTTGCTTGTCAACTCGTCGTCTTGTCTTTCTGTAGTTATCTGGATCAACCTTGCATGGAGACGATAAACCGAGTTAAGCTGTACAGTGAGTCTTTGGCGAGATATGGCAAAAGTCCATATCTTTATCCGCTGTATGGTTTGGGAGAACTGCCACAGGGCTTTGCCAGGTAAGCTTTTTTTTACTTTATACGAACCTTACTAATGTTCTCTTACAGTACAGTTTTAACACTTGTATTTGTTTGCAGGTTAAGTGCCATTTATGGAGGAACTTACATGCTGAACAAGCCAATTGAAGAGATCATCATTGAGAATGGCAAAGTGGTAGGCGTTAAATCTGAGGGAGAGGTAGGTTTGTGATTTTTGTCAAACTTTAGAGAATAAAGTGCTGATATGATAAACAGAATATAAAAGTGATGAAGTAACCAGTATAAGCATATGTAGGCCAAACAATTTTTCTTTCAGATGTAAAACATTTTTTGATATTTAATAGGGCATTGTTTGCTCAGTGGTTAAGCTACTCTGAGGGTTGTTCAGTATTAGGCCTCTGACTCTCAATTGCTTAAAATCAAGAAATTAAAACAGGAAATATAATGTTCTCGATTGGGATTGTATTTGGGAGTCACCACAGCCGACCATTTTGGTCTACGTACATGATTTTTTTTTACATCGGATACCCTTTGTAACATACTCCATGTTATTTAGCCATAGGTCCAGTCAAGAGACCACACAGATAAGCATTGTCTAATAGCTAGGCTGTTTGACTATGACCCAGCTTCACCAGACATTGCCAATCATGTCTGTGTAGAGGGTCCATTCGGCCAGTGGTACAGCTGTGATTTTAATCTAATCGGATGTCTAGCAATGTCTATTAATATTAATTTATATTTTTTAATTGTCCATTTGTAATTCTCATTTTATAGTATTGGCCCTGCTAACGTTTGATTGGATTGTTAACCATTTGGTTGTGTGTGCACACTTAGATTGCTCGCTGTAAACAGTTAATCTGTGACCCAAGCTACTTCATGGACCGGGCCAAGGTTGTCGGCAAAGTGATCAGAGTCATCTGCATCCTAAACCATCCCATCAAAAGTACTTCAGACTCCAACTCCTGCCAAATCATCATACCCCAGAACCAGGTCAACAGGAAGCATGGTAAGGGCCAGCAAAAGCTGCATCAGTATGGTGTGGTTACATTTATATGTTCAGTTCATGATATTTTGCATTACAGTTGTCGCATTGCTTTTTTTGATTATTAGATTATCCATTTCATCTCGTAGTGACCACATTTTTGTCCAAAATAACCAAGATCCATGCTTTATAACTTTTCATGAAATGTTTTAACTTTCAACAAAACTCTCCATTACTATTTTAAAACCACCACAAAACATTTAGCTTAACTCTGCAAACCTGTGTTCATCAGTTCATTACTACACTCTCATTGCTAAAGTGAGTCAGATAAACATACATGATCCATTTCTCTAAAATTGATTCAGTTCCACGAAAGAATTGAAAAAAATTAATGTTATCGAAACTAATCATTTTAGTGATAGGCATAGTATATACTATACATTGTAATACTGTTAGATGTATGAAAATAAAATAAGTCTTCTGTTGCAGATATCTATGTGTGCATGATCTCTTACGCACACAATGTGGCAGCCCAGGGTAAATACATTGCCATCGTCAGTACCACTGTGGAGACTAATGACCCTGAGAAAGAGATTAAACCCGCGCTGGATCTGCTTGAGCCCATCGAGCAGAAGTATTTCGCTTTCTCGTGTTATAGAGCCAGTATACATGGTCATTAATTGAACTCAGTATTTATACTGGTTTGCTCCTCCACAGGTTTGTGAGCATCAGTGATCAGTATGCTCCAACTGATCTGGGAACAGAAAGCCAGGTTAGATTGTAACTTTTTTCCACTTTTTCAATTTTTTACTTTTTTACACTGTAAAATGTAAATTGTGTTTTGATTATGCTCATTCTTGTAAATTTGTCGATCACCCATTCCCTCAAAAAGCAAGAATAGTGCAAGTTGCCGGTAGGCAGTGTGAAGTCTTGGTCAAATCACAAGGAATCTTCTAGCTAACAGCTAGCAAATTATCTTACATGGGTAATGGTAAGCATTAGAACATATTACAGTTAAAGTTTTTCCTTAATTTAATAGTGAATAAACACAAGTCTTTGCAAAATAGCGGAGGAAACATGTGCCTTGCACCTATATATGTATTGGTATGGGTTATCACATTTTTGCCAAATATCCCATGTTAACATCAGAAGCACTAATAGTTAGCTCGGAGGCATTGAAACAACAGTGGAGCAATGGAAGGTCAGCTGGCTTAAGGACACTGGTTTTCTGTAATATGTCGACGGTTGGGCATTTGTAAAGGAAAACTGTGGCACCAGACTGCAAAATATGATTATAACCTTGTGTTGTAATTCTCGTGGTAGTTTTTATACTACAGTTCTCTTTAAGAAGTCGATGCATGGACAAACATGTATTAATTTATTAACTGGATTCAAATATTAAGTGAACTTGACTTTGATTTATACTCCCTCTCTCCCAGGTTTTCGTTTCTCGTTCCTATGATGCCACAACCCATTTCGAGACCACTTGTGATGACATTAAAGATATCTACAAGCGCATGACGGGCACAGACTTTGACTTTGCGGAGATGGAGCGCAAAAAGAACGACATCTTTGGCGATGGGGCCGACCAGTAAACTGGCTCATGGCACCTTTCAGTTTCAAATACTTGGAAAATGGTAATCTTTAAGGAAAAAGAAAATAAAAAAGACAAAAGTAACCAAAATGGGCTAGCTGATTCTCAAGTATATGGTCTTTCATGTATATCGTAACAAAATTAGCATTTCGGGGGGAAGAAAGGTGAGGTGGTCTGCTTTTGTATAATCAGGTTATGATTCATATTGCACTGATTGTTGGTCGATGTTCTGTATCCAACTGCCATCATGTCCTGTTGTCACCCTATTTAAACAGGGAGGGCATTTAGTCCAAAGATGCCAAATGATCAGATGTATCCAAGTTGTATTAAGGCACAAATGAAAGAGTATACTTAAATGAGATCTGAAGTATTTTTTATATATATATAATTTTGTGGAAATGCTTAGGACCTCTGAAACTGAAATGGCTAGGAAAGCAAAACTGTAAGTGGAGTTGTAATTGAAAACAATTAAATGAATATATCTTTGTCATGCTAATATGACGATTATGCAACCATTAAGATATACATTTACCAGAAACAAGGATTCTGCACTCATTTAGGGTTGCAGTTTTGTTTTTTGTGTTCTGCAGTTTCCTGTTCAGCAGCATTTCTGTTATGGGGGCAGCATGTGATTCCCGGGCTGCTCGCATCACATGCTAATAATGTCTACTTAAACAGCAAATTTCAGACTTTTTCTTAAAGTTCACATTTTCTGCCTATTTTGTCTATTTTTGTACAATGTAAAACCGCTTGGGCTTTAATTGTTAAATAAAAAAATCTAGTTTCCGATTAAAATTAAGCACTGAAAGATGGTTGAATCAATTGGCTTTGATTGGTTGGTGCCTTTTTCTGAATAGATTTATAAGCACAACAATTGAAAACATTAAATGGCACCATGAGCCGTGTAATGTTGTCTGTTCTCCCAGATTGTGGAATGTGAAGGCCGGCATTCTCCTCATATCACACATTGGTTTTACATAAACTACAATAATTTACCACTAAAATTAGCAGAAAATCTTTTGGAATTGTGCCGGTATATGACATTTGGAGCTGCGTACACACTGTGCTTTCTGACTGTTTGCAGCGGAAAGAAGCTCATAAAATAATTGTTTATATCTGAATTATAAAGGACCAAATGCCTGCTGCAGTTTTGACATGACATGGGCCCTGTGCAAATTGTCATCAGTGTTTTAAAGAACGTGAGAACTGTGCTGAGCAGATTGGGCTCACATGATTTCTGTACTGCTAAATAAAATGTAAACTGTCAAACTATTCGTCTCCTTTCTTTATTTAGAATTGAATTTTTTTTGCAGTTTCTGCATCGGACTACAAAACTCCCTAGTGTGTAGAAAAGACATGCACACTGTTAATGATAAGTAGAGAAAGCTAGTTAATAAAATATTGACTATATATATATATATAAAATTACAGGCATGAATAAATGCACGTATATTTTTAACAAACATGTTTATTGCTTTTTGAATTTTTTTTATTATTATTGTGATTAAATTAGCAGTGTGTTGGTGCTATTATAGTTATTCAGATTTCAAGTACTTCAGGAACTCCTGATTGTTTCACTTATT
>JAOTRQ010050310.1:0-15378 GCA_028565875.1 Hoplisoma paleatum
CCATTGATGATTTTTGTGTGATTTTGTTGTCAGCACATTCAACTTTGTACAGAACAAAGTATTCAATGAGAATATTTTATTCGATCAGATCTAGGATGTGTTATTCGAGTGTTCCCTTTATTTTTTTGAGCAGTGTATAATGAGTGACCGTTTCCTGTCATTTATATAGCCAAAAGTGGTTTAACGTCTTGTTTTATAAACACCCTTGTCTACAATATAGTGCTTTCAGGGATGTTCTGGTAGTTTAGAAAAGGCTAGTGTCGTGCACACTTAGTTATTATCATACGATTAAAGTTAATTTAAGTTAATCAGCTGGGCCCAATTTTTCAATATTAAATTTAAATAGTGCATGAATACAGGAATGCTCCTTAGGATAAATTGATCAGGTAAATTGACTGATTTATCAAGGTCGGTTTATTTATAACACACATCCTGAGTGGCAGTGTGTTTAAATTCACCACATATGTTTGCCAGTTATGTTCCTGTATTTTATGATACTGCCCAGACGATATCCGTGGATTCTATGACATCAGAACGACATTTATTAGCTCTGTGTTGTACGTTTAGTGTGTGATGGTTTGCCAGAGAGAATCTCCTTATTGGTGGTGATTTGTTTTCTATAGAGACATCCCCATGCCACTCGTCAGCTCTGGGGTGGAACATGGAAACCTGCGCGAGCTGGCACTAGCACGAATGAAGGACATGGGAACTGAGGTAAACTTTTCTTCAGAGAAGAAATTAATTATTAGAATTTCTGGCATTTTAAATTTATTTTAATAAACATTTTTTACTCAGTGTCGAGATGTTCGAACCAGGGAAGTAGGCATCCAGGAGATCCATCATAAAGTGAGACCATACCAGGTAATGTTTTTTCTATGGTGTAAGTGAAAGTATTCTCTATACCAGGGGTCACCAACGTGGTGCCCGTGGGCACCAAGTCGCCAGAAAGGACCTCATGAGTAGCCCGCGGGCCTATTCTTAAAATAGCTCATTATAGTGTACATGTATAGTGTGCACACTTAACAGTGAGATGCATGAATTCTTTTTGTTGCTATTCTTTTTTTAAATCTCACTTGCATTGGTGTAAATTAGAAAATGAGAATCTATGTAATATATTGTAGCGATCACTTAATGTTATGGGTTATGTGTTTGTTTAATGTTATGGTGGTGACCCCTGCTCTATACTAACCAGTCAGAAAAAGTTAATAAGATGAAGTATGAGGTGGGATATACTATGCTGCAAGTGAACTGTCAGTTTGAAGCAAAAACTCATTCACATGGGAAGTGATGGCTAGCCCATGTGGTCCAACCTCACAATAGCTAATAAACTTCCCACATGAACATAAGAACTAACAATCAGTGGGTGAAAGTAGCACAGAGGGATATTGTTCTAGCATATTGTTTACAGGGTGAGGAAAAGACTGGCCTGAGAAGGGAGGGGGGGTGGAGTTGTAATGCTTTGTATGGATCCTTGTTAGTTGTCCAAAATGCGGGAGAGCAAATGATGCTCTGGTTACATTGACACCAAACCAAGTACACCGCTCATCAGTGTTGTGATCATCCATGGACGCTAGATGCTTAGACTCGTGTAATCATTTTGTATTCGGCGCCATGTTGTTTATGCCCATATTTGGTGTTCCCAGTTCACTGGGAAAATGAATGGGGTTTTAAAAAATAATCACCTCTCATGCTCTGTAGTAAATAAATACATTCAGAACCTTAGACAGCATGTGTAATTTTATTCAACATACCAGTATCGACTGAAATATGAGATATTTGAGTCGTTATAAGAATTGCCCTTTAGGAGTTATTTCATTTCATTACAGAACATGATTCAGATGGTTTGGTTTAAAAGGCAAAAATTATTGGATTACAAATAAGACTTTTTACCAAAGTTTTTCTTTTAGGATGATCAGTATTCAATCACTGTCTTTTACCACCATGTGTAATGTCGTTTTCTCCTCGCTAGCATTCACACACCTTATGATCATGTTGTGTAAATGCTTCATATAGATAGAGCTGATCCGGCGAGACTATGTCGCTAATGAAGGCTGGGAGACTTTTCTGTCATACGAGGACCCTGAACAGGACATTCTCATTGGGCTGCTGAGGCTCCGTCGATGCTCGCCTCATTCTTTCCGGCCCGAGCTCAAGGCTGCCGTGTCTATTGTGCGCGAGTTGCACGTTTACGGCAGTGTGGTGCCCGTTAGCAGTCGAGACCCCAGCAAGTTCCAACACCAGGTAATAAAAGAGTAGCAATTACATAGAAGTCTGAGCCCATCTGGGGTTTTTTCACACTTACCTGTGAATCTATACACTGCACTTATATTGAAACATTTTCCTGTTTGAATCATAGCTCTTCCACCTGGTAGGCTTAACATTCCATAGTTCGGGTGGGGGGTGTTTTTGTTTATCATATGTTAAATATGAATGTTTTAAATGATATTTAGATCATTTATGATCATTTGAATGAGGAATAGAGAATACAAAGAAGAATTGAAAATGTTTGATTGCTTTTGCCTATGTAAATACGGCTAATCAGATCTTTTATTTATTTATTTATTGTCCAAATGGAGCCGTGGGATTTTCTACTAGCACACCAGTGCAGACAGTCTGAACTCCTTAGTTTGAAACTTGCGTGTGGTGCATAAACTATTGTATTGTAGTGTTGATCCTAAGCCTGAATAAATAACAGGGTTGCAACAGTAAGATTATGCAAATACTTTGTCAGCCATAATGCCAAAGGGGTGTGTGTAGGGGTAATCTTTAAAAAACTGATCCGCAAATGAACTATTGCAAGTATTGCACTCTCTCGGAGACAGTGTGTGTTAGTCACGGCTCTTCTCTATGAGCATAGAAGTCCGCGTCAGTAACGTGTAAGCGTAATACTAGTGAGTTGTTGGATGCAAGTGGGGGGAGAACTACGTAAAGCCTTTATTGGTTATTTCTGTGTCTATAAGGGTGAGGAGTTGAGTTGTATGTCTTTTTTTCCTATTGCAACTTCCTTCTGTCTAGGGTTTTGGCATGATGCTGATGGAGGAGGCGGAGAGAATAGCCAGAGATGAACACGGCTCAGCCAAACTCGCCGTTATCTCGGGTATGAAATTGTGTATTTTCACCTTTTGAATAGAAAGTCTTTCTTCATAATTCTCTTGAAACCTCTTGCTCCTGTAGCATGGAGGGAAATACTATGCGGAGCATGAGGCAGCTGCACGGTAGAGATAATGGTGCAGTGTAGGGGGGAAATAATAATTTCATTCTTATTATGCAGCTTTTGACACTTAGTGAAGCAAGGACATGTGTCCCTGGCGTCTTTGCTGTTTAATATAGCCAGGAGAGAAAGTATGCTTTAATAAGTCTTCTCATGGACAGGCTTGTTTATCAAAGCTTTATCTTCTTTTTTCTTTTAGGTGTAGGAACGAGGAATTACTACAGGAAGATGGGGTATGAGCTGGAAGGACCTTATATGGTAAAGCGCTTGGACTGAACATGTCACAAGATGATGAATAATCCAAGATATAGACGATTCCCCTGATATCTTCAATTCTAAGATTTTCTTTTGGAAATATCTGGTGCACTTTTATTTAAAATACTGAAAGCCTTTAAAGAACTTTATTATAAGAATTGTAAGTTTTGTACCTTTTTTCAGCATTGCAGGAAAACTGTGTCCCAAACCACAACTTTCACTTATAAGTAATCAGCTTGAGAATACAACAAAGCTGAGCGATCACTGTTTCTTTGTTATAAGCATAGTGATATTTGAACATTAGTCATTAATATGTACAGTGTAAGCATGCTAAAATTAATAAAATGTTTATGTATATATTGAGCATTTTAAATGTGTTTATTGGTTCATGTTGAAGAATTTAAGAGGCTTTGTTCATGTTGAAATGACTACCGGTACTTCATGCCTACGGGACCAGGGTGCAACCTATTAGACATTTCTAATCAAAAAAGTCTTTAAAGAACACTGGGCAACACAAAAACAGGTTTGTTTGTTTTTTTCTTAATGGGCTTGTTGTTATTTGTTGAGCTTTTAACGTCATGTTTTGCACGCTAGGTCATCACAACAGAAAATGGTCTCATCATACAAGTTAATAAACATTCAAGTTGCAGACAAATTAGGATCTTCAATTTGAATTGTCTGCATGTTTTTGGATTGTGGGAGGAAACTGGTGTTCCAGTGAACCAGACTGACACAGGGAGGTTATTCAAACTGCAATGGAAGGCCTCAGAATCAGAACCCGGGACTTATTGCTGTGAGACATCAGTGCTAAACACTCTCAAAAGTGCCCTTACAATATTGTCTCAAAATAACTTTATAGAATCTAGGACTGACGGACCGAAGCAAGCAAATGGCAATTAAATTAACTAAATTATGTAATGCAATGTAATCATTTTGTATTCCGGTTTTGAATAAGTGTGTAACACTTACACACAGCTAGAAGGTTCTGAGTTTGATTCTCAATTTAATTCGATAATAACTTTTTTGTGTATTTTTATACAATACTCTTTATGGAGGATCAAGAAGAGCAAGACTAGTGGCCTGGAGAGAAAACTAATGTTGGTCTGGATACTTGTGTCAATGCATTAGGTACATAAATTATGGTAATAACTAGTTGCTTGGGACCTCCACTGACCAGGTAATGCTTACATAATGATCAAGACTTAGATCAGTAACCTGCACAAAAGGCAGCAATCGATACACAACATTATAAAAACTCATTTAATGAATAGTGGTCTTAATACATGTCTCATATAACAACATAGGAAATAGCTATTCAACCTTCTTTTGGGTCTGTAATAGACTTTTTGGAGCTACACTCGGAAAGTTAAATCAATAAAGAATGCAACAAAGCTGGTTTAATTGTTTTTTTATTAGATGGAGTTTTGCAAATGAAAATCTATCATTTAAGGAGGCTTTACAAACATCTGTGAGACTGATTTTATTCAAGTCAATCACTGACTGTTGAAGCTAAACTTGGGAGGTTGAATCGGAGGTAAACAAGTCTGGTTTAATCTTAAACAAATCAAAATAGTCACTTAATATTAGACATTTAAAGGGGCTTCTTTCATTCTTATGAAAAATGACTTACTGGCCAGTACGTTTCTGCTTCTGTGGCTAGAGAAGCAAAAATAATGTCTGTCCGTGAAGTGCATGAATTCACTCAAAAGAAAACCACCAGCAGCTGAATTCATTAACCTTGCAGGGGTTAAAAACCATTCTTACTACAAAACAACACTATAATTTACCAAATTAAAATTCTGTACTTGATGACACATCTTGATTAAAGCTGCCTTCAAATCAGGCACAATTCAAAAAAGTAAATGGTAAACATTTAATCCGAATGTTTTGATTGTGACAGTTGACCTTTTATCTATTTCATGTTTGTCTGCTCAATTTTAGTTGATTTATTATCCATTATGCATTTCAGACCTGCAATATATTCTAAAAAAGTTAAAACAGTAAAGATTTTACACTTTGTATCATTGTTAAAAGCATAATAACATAAAACTGAAGTTTTTTCTCATTTTGTCTCATAGTTGAGGTCTATTTATGTCAATTACAGGCCTCTTTTATGTTTTTAAGTAGGAGAACTTGCACAATTGGTGGCGAGTTTGTATATTTTTCAGTTTAATGTTCCTGTGTATTGTTGATTTGCAGATTGACATTTGTTTGTTTATCCAAATAAATCTGATTCTGACCAATACTTAAAATGAACACAATTACTTGATGCCTGGTGGCAAATCAGGGCCAATTCGATGATTACTTGGAATACATACTGCTACTATAAACTGCATTACTTTCCCCTGTTATTTGAAACGTGTTGCAGTTTTCCATCCTGTCACAACAATAAAAAGTTAAAACTTAAAAATCGTTATTATCATGATATTGCTGTCATAATGTAATTAGCGGCTAAACTCCTATTTGCTAGCACTGTGCATAAAAAAAGAAAGAAGTCTGAGGATTTAATGATGAGAGCTGCTAAAGCTAAAAGGCTAGTGCAGTTCATGCTGTGCACTAAATGATCAATTACTCCCAGCGCCTAACAGGCATCAGCAAGAACAAACACAGTTTATATACTTTTAGATACTTTTTCGAGTCATGAGTCACATGACATTTGCATCTTAGATTAAAGCCTTCTTATCATCTAAGACGGAAGAGTTCCAGCTGAGTCGGGTTCCTCTCAAGGTTTCATCCTGTTATTTTAAGATTTTTTTCATAGCTACTGGATTCTGTAAAGCGACTTTAAGTAAATGTAGATGATAAATTATTCAATTTATTAGGCATTTGCAGTCATTTTCTTTTACTTCGTGACATGACATTCATGACATGTAATTACAGGTTACATAAGATTCAGCAGTTCACAAGGTTTCTTTTTAGTCGTACCCAATCACCTTTGAATAACTATTCCCATTAATCCATACTATGACACATTCACCTCTTACACGTGCACAGTATCGGCTGTATCTTTTCACCTGCATGAGGTGAGTTCAATTACTTATTTCTCAAGAATCTGATTCATCTCACTTGCATGTCTTTGGACTGTGGGACTATTGACTTGACTGTTGGAGCAAAAATTCAAAGTTTATTTGTCACATACATAGTATAATAGGTAGTGAAATGCTTTTCATAATAGAAAAGTATTAAAGGAATTTTTTAAAATAAAGATTTATAAATGTATGTAATCTTTAGTAAAAAAAAGATTCATGATAATATATATTTACATTGTAAACAGTATGAAGTATAAAGTGACTAAAAAGTGTCCGAGTTGGTAAAGTGATAAATATGATCCAATTGTTTTTGTATTTATGAAGCTAATGGAAAACACTTTAAGATGAATGTTGCTAGCACTTGTCTTATGTCTGTATAATTCCCTTATCCTCTCATTTGGAATATTAGCATAGATGTTTATCTGACAGTTCATCGGTTGTATTAGTTTCATTGGTATCACAAACGTAGCTGTTATCTATCTAAAATATGATCAGTTTATGAGATCTGAAATTGAATTCCTTTTATTATTATTAGCTTTAAAGGTTTCAACCTGCCTGCGTCACGAATCCAAAATTTCCCCAAACCAGAAGAGCTCAGAGCGTCTGAGTCAGTCGCCATGCTGCCAATCTCCATCATGATCTCCCAGGGTGGTGATGGCTCATTTATACGTGGGAGACCTCATGATTTCTGTGTTGATGACTTTTTGCTGCTTCATTTAACACAGCAATACCCAATTACATCTCTCTCAGACGCTGTGAGTCAAGGTGTTGTTCTAGTGAGGACCGAGTGGCCTTTAAACTCGAGCTACCGTGATCTTAATCACACCGCCTCTGAAAGGTGACAAATGCTCTTCAATAAACTATAAAATGTTATCCTTCATTTTTATGTCTATTCAGTCTTTTAATTGACCCTTCACGTATACCTTTGTGATTAAATATGTGGTAGGCTTGTAATTTCCCGGATGATGTCTGCTGTTGTCACAAGCTCTGTCAGTGGTGCAAGTTACAATCACTTTTCGCTCTAGTGAGCAAACCTTGTACGACTAAATCTCCAGAACCTTTTCTAAACTGCGCTTGAGAGGTAATCACATGTGATGTAATGAATGTGAATCAAGTTCAATATACTTTAGATGTATTTCATTTCATTTATTATTTTTTAGCTACTTTATCTTGGTCCATATATAGACACACACATTCCTCCTGTGTTTTAGTCTAAGATGAACTCAGATGCAGAGAACATACATTTACACTGACATGGCGTTACTTTATGACTACTGACCGGATAAACATGGATCCTCTCTTTATCCCTGCACCTCCTATTGTGAAAACTTTATCCTTACTGTTGTAATGGCTTAGAAGCATGTTCAGAGCACCTGAAATTGGGGTGTTCCCAGGCTGAAGTGGTCAAATGAAAAAACAGTGGTAGCTAAGGCTTATTGATGTATGTGGGGAATGAAAATTGGCTTGTGTGGTTTAAAACAAACACACAATGCTTCACAGTTGTAGGGCTACTGTAGCTTAAACCCTTAGGATATTAATGTTGGTTCTGAGAGGAAGGTGGCAGAATACAAAATGCTTCACAATTGTAGGGCTGTTGTGGCATCAAACCGAAGACCAACACAAGATTATGAAGGGGTCATGATGTTGTAGATGCAATATCTGACTTGGAGTAAACTTATGCAGATATGGGGATCATACAAACACCACATATAAACACACCATCTCGAGATATAAACCGGAACTTTCTTCTGGCTGTCTACAGTGCTATCAACTAAACTATCAGGCTGCTTTAAACCTTAGAAAAGTCAGATCTTAATATGTAAAAATTGATAATTACCGGTACTGTTTTTACCATAATTTGTTGCTCAAATCTACTTTACCATCTCAACTAGACACCAAGTGACCAAATTGATAAATAACAGATTTCTGTACACAAGGGTGTTACAGAAACATGTTTAGCAGTCTCAAGCAGGTTTAATCTTAATCCATCAAACTAGAACATTTAATTTCCTGAGAAAGACTGAGGGTAGCCCCAAACTGACTTGATAATTTGCAGTGTCAACAGAACCAACAGAAAAGAAACTAAGCAATAACTTAACACAGAAACAGCACAGCAACCGCTGTAAATCTGTGTAAAACACACAGGCAATCACAAGGAACAATACGATTGCTGTTGTCCATAAATGCAGTTGGCAGCGTTTGAGTCCAAGCACTGCTTGTATAATAAGAGGATGCACCATTCAGCTGTGGTGAAGATGCGACATTATTGTGTGCAGTTTTATTATGCCAAATTCTTAACCCTTTCACTCAATGTGTCCTTAAACACATCTATTAATAATATATTCAATAGTAAGATTTTAATGAAGTAAATAACACAAATTAAATCATCAAATTGTCAATATATGCTTAGTCGATCATCAAATCATTGGAAGTTAGAAAAACGCTTTTTATAGTGTTGCCAGATTGAGCCGTTTTCTGCAGGTACTGAGCATTTTGTCAAGTTGAAAAAAAATTTTGATGGAAAGTGTAAGAAAATCAGTTCAAGTTTTTCTTTGACTTAATGCATATTCAGTATTGCATGTGTCAGAGCAATTAAATATTTGTAAATATAAATTGTATTTGCAGTCAAGAAAACACTAATAAAAAGGTTGGAGAATAGGAGAACAAAGAGGATGGACAAATCATTGGTGACTCACTCATCCTCATTAAATTTATTGAAACAAAAGCAAACAGCAGTAGTGGGGATACCCTTACAAAAATGTCTTAACATGTCATGCGTCCTTGAGCATTAATTACAAAAGCTCTTCACAAGTAGACTAATCGTCTGCTGACTCGTGGCATCCCCACTCATCTTGAAGTACGGCCCTCAGCTATTCCAGTCTCTAGCAGACGTTCCCTAATGATGTGACCTGGATGAGCTGGAGCGTTGTCGTCCATGAAGACGAAATTAGGACTGTGTTGTTCATGCAGAGGCACAATGACTGAATTAATGACATTATACAAATAATAGTTTTGTTACTGTACCATTCACAATGTGCAGGGCAGTAAACACGCTTGCCAACCGAGCACCACCACAAAAAATTGTATCAAAGCATCTTTAAGACCTTGATACTTAAAGGTGACCGTGCTACCCACTGAGACATTGGCAAACTTAATTTGCATAATGTGCATTTTTGATTCAGCCACAGCTTGATTTCAAAAATTTAATCTTTCACTTTGAATAAAACTTCACCTCTGACATAGAAATGACAGATCTTTCTGGCATAAGTTTAATAGTTACACAAAAAAGTAAACTTTTACTGTAATATAAAAACTATGGCTTGACCAACAGTGTGGGCAAGAAAATGACACTTCCAGCATTTATTGTACTTTACTGATTCGAGGCACCAAACCACACTCCACACAAATAACTGACCACATAGAGTATCACCCATTTAATGCATTAGTGGTCTTTTCTTCCCAGTCATCGCTATAGATTTGGGTGATACAGGAGTTCTAGCATCTTTCTGCCTCAAGCTGACAAGAAAAAGAAGAATAACATGCTATGGCTGTGGCTTACAAGACATTCTGATATGTCCAACATTGTATTAAAAATCAGAGAACGAGCGATAGGAATGGTACAGCTGCTTATTGCAGTCTTCTTATATGTGCCCAGGCCATTTACAGGTATAAGTTAAGTAAGAAACAAAGTCCTGCTAATATACAAATTAAGAAGGCTCTAATGTCTGGCAGACTCTCTCCTGTAGTTGTGGTGCAGTGGGTCGAGCATCTGGGTCAAATGCCATCATGTCCTGCAGTAGGGTACACAAGTCAGTGCTAGGAGGTTGTGGCAAAGGTGGCGCTCTTCGTGCCCGCATGGGAATCACAAGCTGCAGAGATGGATTTTGACACATAGCCTCTCCCAGCGGCATGAGCCATCGTCCTTTCACCACATAGGCTCCTGCAAACAGATCCAGAAAAGACACTGGCATTGTGGCATTTAGCTAACCTCATTAACACACAAGTTTTACAGTTACTCAACCTGAAAAAGATATAGATACTAACACTAATTGCAAAAATGTATCTATATCTTTGTCAGGTTGAGTGACTGTAAAACTTGTACCTTATTTGTATCAATAGGCAGTCTGGGCATTTTGTAAAGTTGCTTTGAGACAATATCTATTGGAAAAAGCGCTATATAAATAAAGTTGACTTGAATTGACTTGATATGGTTTCTCTCCAGTGTGAATGCGCTGGTGTCTTTTGAGATGACTCTGTTTATTAAAACTCTTGACGAGAACTTAATGATTGTAGATCTTAAAGACGTGTTTACAGCATGTGTGAAACTAAACATCTGAAAGACTTCATGAGTTTATTGGATTGTGTTTAGTGTTAAAATCTTGGTTGAATTTGTTAATAAAACTCTTCTCACATTGTTAACACGTCATCAGGCTCTGGGTTTGAGAAGGACACGAGGTAAGACGAGAACTTCCTGGTGCACCACTGTTACCTTTGCAGGTGAAGAGCAGCTCTACTGTTGGGGACAGTCATGATGAGCAAATGAATAGAAGGCGGGACAATCGGTCGCATGACTACGAGGCGGCGTTAACAGACCTTTGTAACCAGACTTGGCCCCTATCTGGTGGATCCCCGCCCAACAGCAAGGAGGCTGAATGCAGTAACCTGGTGTAAATCAACAATAACACCTCCTTTCTTGAGTTCTAGTATAAAGCACCTGTGGGGACGTTTATGTTACAAGCTTCTGTTCATGACAATCAGTGAGTGAGAACATGCTAATGTGCTGGTGTTCAAAAGAAACTCCACATACTTAAAACTAACACGTCTGCATTCCAGCATGAATGCGCTGGTGTCTAAGAAGATTAATTTGTTGAGTATAAAAACACTTCTCAAACTGTGAGCATTGATACAGTTTTTTTGCAGTGTGAATGTGCTGGTTCGTTTAAGATTATCCTTGTTAGTAATTTTTTTCTCACACTGTGAACACTGATATGGTTTTTTGAAACTACTCTGGTCAGTAAAACTCTTCTCACACTGTGAGCACAGATATGGTTTCTCTCCACTTTGAATGTGCTGGTGTCTTTTGAAACTACTCTGGTCAGTAAAACTTTCTTTACACAGTGAGCACTGATACGGTTTTTCTCTGGTGTGAATGCGCTGGTGTTTTTTAGATGACTCTTTGTATTAAAACTCTTTTCACACTGTGAGCACTGATACGGTTTCTCTCCAGTGTGAATGCTCTTGTCTTTGCTACTACTTGTCTATGCTACTATGAAACTACTCTGGTCAGTAAAACTCTCTTCAAACTGTGAGCACTGATATGGTTTCTGTCCAGTGTGAATGCGCTGGTGTCTTTTAAAACTACTCTGGTCAGTAAAACTCTTCTAACACTGTGAGCACTGATATGGTTTCTCTCCAGTGTGAATGCGCTGGTGTGTGGTGTCTTTTGAAACTACTCTGGTCAGTAAAACTCTTCTCACACTGTGAGTCACACTGTCACATCATGTGAATAAAATGATTGTTTCCCCCTTGACCCAAAGAATAAAAAAAATATATGAGAAAAAGTGTAAAACATTTTGCGTACGAGATTTTGACAGCAATGTGGTATAGCGCCCCCTTAAGGCTGACCGGGCGAAATTCTTGCACCTAAGAAGTACCACCAGATGACCAAGTTTTATTTCTCTAGGCATTGCGGTTTCGGCAGCCCAATCACTTTTGGGGCAGAAAAGAATAATACAAAAGACAGAAGAATGTAAAAACAAAACAAAACGTTTTTTTCAACACAGCTTGGCTCCAATCAAAATCATTGGAATCCACATCACAATAGTCGTACATACATGTGACCAGAGTTTTGTGTTGATAGGACAAAAAATCTTTGAGTTATTCCCGTTTAACTTTGAAAATGGAGACAGATTTTGGTATAAAGGTAACGGAGCTTTTTTAAATGCTGTCGAGTCTCACAAGGTTCGATCTGCCTGAACATTTTCAGACCACAGACTGAAATATAAGTGGATACATTTTTGTACTTGATTGGACAAATATTTTTATTTATTTAGCTTTGAAAAACAAGGCCAATGTAAGAATCGCAGTCAGCTGACACGTACAATCAGAAAAACTTGATTGTCTGATATTCTCTGAAGCCATTTTTGTATATCCCATATCTCTAGAGGTCATACCTGTCCCAGGTTCCAGTTCCTACCTGTCCTTGCTTAGATTTATGTTAGTCTAAATAAAACCACTTTGTGTTAAAACTAAAAGTTCCTAAAAATCCCGTTTTTAAGAATAGCTTTTCTTTCTAATAATTATAAACTGTTCATGTTTGTTAGCTTTTCTGTAATGTCAATTGAAAATATGTTTAACCAGATGTAAAGTTTTAAAAAGATGCATAAACATGAGACACAAGCCAGAGAGTGAAAACTTTCATCTGTCCAGTTTATATCTGGAGACATTTACAATGACACAAGGTTGTGGAAGAAGAGGGTACGAAAACTGGACTGGTTCACCTGCAGTCTCGACCTGTCCCGATAATTAATTAAAAAAATTGTGATGACAATGACCACGAAATGTTGCACATATTAAAGCGAATTGACGGCAAAAATAAAACAAAATAAAAGCTGAAGCATTAAATCACTCAATATCTGATGCCAAAACACCTTTTAATTGTGGTGGAAAATTACAAAAATCAACATTACAAAAAAAAAAAAAAAAAAAAGATTACAACTTGGTAAATGATTTGCTGGCGCAACCTTTTCTGATTTGGAATAGTCAATTCAAGTCAACTTTATTTATAAAGCACTTTTTACAATAGACATTGTCTCAAAGCAACGTTACAAAATACAGGACCAACAAATACAGAAACTAAACTGATTTGTGATTGTTTATTATAACAAGACATTGAGGCTTACTAGCATATTGGAATAAGTCATTAGCATGGGGACAGAACAGCTGTGATGAGGACATTCAGGTTTAATATTAAGGTGAAAAAAAGCCAAATAAAAATAAATATGAAGAACATAATCAATCATCAACAGCTGATCCGGGTTCTGAACCGGTCTGACTGCAGTACTGTAATTTGCTCCATAGTGAGCAGTGTGTAGAATTAAAAACAAAATCATGACAATGACGAGAACTTAATGTTTGTAGATCTTAAAGACGTGTTTACAGGATGTGTGAAACTAAACATCTGAAAGACATTGAGACATGAGTTTATTCGTTTGTTTTCAGTGTGAAAATCCTGGTTTAATTTGTTTACAAAACTCTTCACACATTGTTAACACGTGTGAATGCGCTGGTGTTAAAAACAAAACTCTCAAACTTGAAACTAACATGCTTGCTTTCCATTGTGAATGCACTGGTGACTTTTGAGATGACTCTTTGTATTAAAACTCCTCTCACACTGTGAGCACTGATGTGGTTTATTTCGAGTGTGAATGCGCTGGTGTCTTTTGAGAGAATTCTGTGTATTAAAACTCTTCTCACACTGTGAGCACTGAAATGGTTTCTCTCCTGTGTGAATGCGCTGGTGTCTTTGGAGAGAACTTTGTCTTTTAAAACTCTTCCCACACTGTGAACACTGAAATGGTTTCTCTCCTGTGTGAATGCGCTGGTGGACTGTGAGATTACTATGACAACTATAACTCTTCTCACACTGTGAGCACTGATATGGTTTCTCTCCAGTGTGAATGTGCTGGTGTATTTTCAGATGACTATTTGTTTTAAAATTCTTCACACACTGTGAGCATTGATATGGTTTCTCTCCTGTGTGAATGCGCTGGTGGACTGTGAGATTACTATGACAACTAAAACTCTTCTCACACTGTGAGCACTGATGTGGTTTCTCTCCAGTGTGAATGCGCTGGTGGATTATGAGTTTACTATGAGAACTAAAACTCTTCTCACACTGTGAGCAGTGATATGGTTTCTCTCCAGTGTGAATGTGCTGGTGTATTTTCAGATGACTATTTTTTTTAAAATTCTTCACACACTGTGAGCATTGATATGGTTTCTCTCCAGTGTGAATGTGCTGGTGGGCTGTGAGATCACTATGATAACTAAAACTCTTTACACACTGTGAGCACTGATACGGTTTCTCTCCAGTGTGAATGCGCTGGTGTTTTTTTAGATAATTATGAGAACTAAAACTCTTACCACACTGTGAGCACTGATACGGTTTCTCTCCAGTGTGAATGCGCTGGTGGACTGTGAGATAACCATGAGAACTAAAACTCTTCCCACACTGTGAACACTGATACGGTTTCTCTCCAGTGTGAATGCGCTGGTGTCTTTTGAGAGTACCCTTGTCAGTAAAACTCTTCTCACACTGTGAACACTGATATGGTTTATCTCCAGTGTGAATGCGCTGGTGGACTGTGAAATAACCATGAGAACTAAAACTCTTCTCACACTGTGAACACTGATACGGTTTCTCTCCAGTGTGAATGCGCTGGTGTCTTTTGAGAGTACCCTTGTTAGTAAAACTCTTCTCACACTGTGAACACTGATATGGTTTATCTCCAGTGTGAATGCGCTGGTGGACAGTGAGATTACCATGATAACTAAAACCCTTCTCACACTGTGAGCACTGATACGGTTTCTCTCCTGTGTGAATGCGCTGGTGGATTATGAGCGCACTAGGAGAACGAAAACTCTTTCCACACTGTGAGCACTGATATGGTTTCTCTCCAGTGTGAATGTGCTGGTGGATTATGAGAGTACTATTACGACTAAAACTCTTTCCACACTGTGAGCACTGATATGGTTTCTCTCCAGTGTGAATGCGCTGGTGGATTATGAGATTTCTATGAGAACTAAAACTCTTTCCACACTGTGAGCAGATTTTGCTTCTTTTCTCTTTGCTGGTGACAGAGGTGTTAATGCTGATGGTAT
>JAOTRQ010050318.1:0-15376 GCA_028565875.1 Hoplisoma paleatum
ATTAACCAGATATTATTAATTATGTCTTATTAAGCAGATATTATTATTCTTAAAGTCTTATTAACTAGATATTATTAATTAAGTCTTATTAGGCAGATATTATCATTAATGTCTTATTGACCAAATATTATTATTAATGTCTTATTAACCAGATATTATTAATTATGTCTTATTAAGCAGATATTATTATTCTTAAAGTCTTATTAACTAGATATTATTATTAACGTCTTATTAGGCAGATATTATTGAAAATGCATCATAAATAAAGTACAGAACTGTGGAGGGATTTTTCGGTGTAGCTTAGTGACCAGTAAATCTGGTTGTAGCCTTACCTGAAGCGTTCATTCCACACTTAAGTTGTGTTTCTTGAAACCGTTTAACCAGGTATGGTGAGTTTAGGTTTAGTAATGCACCTACAATGATGATCCACATGGGGTCACTATCCTTCTTTCCCAGGATTTCATGACCAGAACGTGGACATGACTTCTGCCTGGAATATTTTTTGCTGCCTTGTTTTTTAACTTTTGCTTGACATGTTTTCGTATCGATGTTAGATGTGAGATTATTATGAAATGTGTGTGTGAATTATTAAATGATAGCAGATGGTGGTGGCAGGTGAGACACGTCCTGTCCTCGGTCTTATTGTAAAATAACCTGTTCATGTGTTTAGATGGTGCTGAGGCAGGGAGTGCAGACCATGATGGGCGAGCTGGGCTGGGACCAACAGACGACCAGCCGCTTACTTCAAGCTTGTGAGGACGAGCTGAAGAAACGTCTGGAGCGGGTTCAGGCCATGCGTTCACTCAGTTCCAACCATCCGCAAAACAATTCAGCCAAGCTACCAAAACTGGAGATGCCAGACAAACACTGAAAAGATTTATCACGTGTACATCGTAGATTCTGTTTATATTTCTGACAGCTGCAAAATGAGCTGCCGATCATCTTTCAACATATTATACTGTATTTGTATTATTATCCAGTGTAGTATCATATACATCATATATTGTTGTACTGTGTTATTATAAAATTGTCTTTACTGTATAACATTTCTTTTTCTCTCTTCATGTGTGAATAAATGCCTGAGCAAATCAACCCCAAAACATCACAGGTTCCTTTTTTTGGTTGCAAGTTTGACGCAGATATTCATCTTCAAAGAAAGCGGCAAATCTGATCACTTATTTATCCTGTCGCTGCTATTGTGAAGTCCTGACATAGATCAGAATCGTGAGGTCACTTTTATCCATACAATAGATCAGATTTCGTAGTCTTTTTTTTTAGGTCGAGGTTTATTAGTGCAACTGTCCGTTAGTCTCGTCGTAGCTCTATTCCTCTTCACCTTGCACTTCCTGTAATGAATGCAATATTTGATGCTAGAGAAGAGAGTCTTGTTAAAAACTCTCGGCGCACAGTCGAGTCCATGGTTCCGCCTTAAATTGTAATGAGCGTGCATCACCAGTGCACGAAGACCAGATCCTGACCGGTCAGGTATGGACCTCAGATCTGTATGTGTGTAAACGTTTCTTCTGAATATGACTGGAGCTGTTGAATGACGAGTCGTAATAATCATGATGGTAACTGTTGAGATAAGTGCTACGTCACACTGAATTAGCACCATTAGATGTTCAGCTCGAGCGCGTGACAATGTAGGAAATGTCGGTTTTAGTTGCATGTAACCGTGTAACAATTCAATCGGCCGCTTTAACTTTGGTGTCGATCGTTGATGTCCAACCAGTGCGCGGTAGTAACATTTTTCATTATAGAACTGACAATCGTGTTCATTTTTCCCATTGATAAATTGTGTTAGATAGTGTATCACCAAATATGAACTACACAATGGTGTGCAATATCGGGGCTTAAACCAGCAACCTTTTGATTATTGATGCAGGCTCAATCCGGCCTCATCTGCATGTATCTTATTTACAAGATGATTATACTTTTGAGTATTAATTATTCATGGTAGCCAGAATTTGTGATGATTTTTTTTTTGCCGTCTTTGTTTAGGCGTCCGTAAATACACAGTGTGTGAATCGAATGCACTTTAACGTCTAAATTACTACCAGGTATGAATGATAAGAAATGAACGGCTCAGCGTGTCACCGCTGGATTGATGCCCAATGAAGCAAAATGGAGAAAACAAAACAAAAGGCCATTCGGACGTGATTCACTGAGCACTACCTCCTAATCCATAACAAATACTGTTGTCGGAGGAACTGCTCATTAAAAAAGTTTTGACTGCAAATGGAAGCTGTAATTGTTTTGTAAAGCATTTGGTGCAACACAATCATTTAGTCTGCGACTTTTAAAGAGCTCGAAAAGACTGTAAAATGTTTTAATGCTTGTGGAAAGTCTTCAGTCCTTGTTTTTTTTCTTCAGGACACCCTGGGACTGTTCCATACACACCATGTATTAAAATAATCACAGCGAGTTTGTCGTGGCCACTGTTTATTTTAATAGGATTTGTGCAGTTAAGCACAGGAAGTGAGAAATGGTGGCAGCATTAGCCTTAGAAATCTCTATATATCCTATAACATGTCTCTATATAATTATATATGTATCTATTTTTTCTTTTATATGGTAAATATAACCAGGAGCTGTTTATCTCGAGTCACATCTGATCGTACCACAATCTGTACCGTAATCTTTTTAACACATCTTGGTCTTAGATACCAAGAGGATTGAGCAAACACAACCTTTGTCTCTGGATTTGCACTCCGAATGTTTGCTTTCGTTTGTACTTGTTGGGCTTAAAATAAAAATGAAAAATGTAGAACTACTCAACCTTGAATGATGCAAACTAGACCAGTAATGCTGTCCACCATCTTGGATCTGGAGTTGCGGTAGATGTTGGAAACCAACTTTATAAAAAAAAAAATTACCGGTTTTATTATTTTCTTAGCAATTAAAGAATATGATTCGATGTTTCACAATGACCAGGAACATAGTAGATCGTCTAAGCCACGGGTCTCAAAATGGATCCATAATGGAGCGGTCAGTGGGGCTGCCGATTTTTTGGTTCCAACCAACCCAGGTAGTCACATGATCAGCTGTCTAACGCAGCCACACCGACCCTTGAGGACGGCTGGGTTTCATTTATATTTACATTTTCAGCAGACGTATTTTATCCGACGCAACTTACAGTCACAACCGAACACCATTTTTGAGCAATTAAGGATTAAGGACCTTGCTCGGGGGAACAGTATCCACTTAGTCATTGTGGTGCTTGAACCGATGACCTTTTGGTCTCTGTTTCAGTACTTTAACCACGACACATAACCTTCTGGTTAAAGCAATTGAGCATAAAAAGGTGCCGGCAGGGGTGGGATGTGAACCAGAGACCGTTGGATGACTAGTCCAGTAACCGAAACACTACAACCGCTTGTTGATTAGAACTTGGTGGGCAGATTTATATGCAGAGTCACGAGTCTGGAAATTCAGCAGGTCTACATGTGCAGTTCTTGCTTCATAAGTCTTCCTGTCAGAACCCTTTAATGGCTGAATCTCGGCTGCAGCCTTGTAGTGGTTCAAATGCCTTTCTCACTTTTGCCATTTATTTATTTATTTAATGCAAAGCCAATTTTACAATGGAACGCATTTCTGGACCAGAGGTTAGCAGCCTTGCTCAGGCAACTTGGAAGTAGTGAGGCTTAAACCTCTTACCTTTATTTCATTTACAACTAAGCTATTACTGCTATTATTGTTTTACTTATTTATTACTATTAAATATTTTCCTGTCACTCTTGGCCATTTGACACTGGGTATAGTTGTACCAGTTGTACCAGTATTAGTACTAGTTGTGCCCGTCACCCTTGGGTGATCGTTTCCAGAGTAAACCCACACGGAAACAGGACAACATGCAAACTCTGTACAGGAAGCCCCCGGGTCATAATTTTTTATTCTTATTTATCTGTTTAATAATTTTTTGACATGACGTCTTCAAGCCAAGTGAGATAATTGGTCACTTTGGTGTAAACGCCATAAAATCCAGGCTCGGCACAAGCATAACCCCAAGACACGATGCCCCCGATGTACCAGCTCCGACTGTCCGTGTCCAAAAACACATACGGTCCACCGCTGTCCCCCTGACATGCATCCACCCCACCCTCAGGCACACCGGCGCACACCATATTATCTGTCACCGTCAACTTGCCTTCTGTTAACTTTACGGTGTCAAACTTCGCTTGACATGTCTGAAAATCGGCGATGGGTATTATCGCAAACTTCAGAGAAGGCGATCCCCAAGAATTGGACTTTTTCCACATTCCCCACCCGCTGACTCGACCGTAGTCGTTAGTCTTCAGAAGGAAGCGCTCCTCGTTCATGGGTAAGCATACCGGCATGATTGCCGCGCTTATAGGTAACTTGTGTTTGAGTTTGATCAGAGCGATGTCGTTGTTGAAGTTAAGTCCGTCGTGCCGGTAGCCGGGGTGGATGAAGACTTCCGTAGGGATGCCCTCTGTCGCTTCAGGATCGTGGCGAGAGACCACGCCCAGCTTGACGCTCAGACTGGACAGTTTGTCATAGCCGTGCAGGACGTGAGCCGCCGTCAGGATCCAGTCATCGCTGAGCAGAGCGCCGCTGCCTTTAAACTGGCCCCCTTTTAGGATCATTGCCTGCCAGGGGAATTCATTCTTCTCCGCATCTTCACCGCCGATCACCCTGGCCAGGCGTCCCTTAGGCTTCCCGCAGACTGGCAGAAAAGAAAGAGCACAAGTTTATATAAAAGAACAAACTAATTCCTATCCTGAATGCCTACCAGGAGAATCCCATCCATACATCCATACATCAAAAATACTCTTCACCACTGCTTTTTACACACATAGGAATTATTCTTTTGCACACACTAGGGGGCAGCAGTGAACATACATGTTGGCATGGTCGGCAGCCCCGTAGCCACAGCGCCTGAGGAAAAGTTAAAGAGTCCGGTGCCTCGCTCAAATACACTTCAGTCGTGGCCTGTCGACTCTTGCAATCTAACCAACAATCTTCTGATCCCAAGATCACAAAAACATTTTGGTTGTGTGTGTGTGTGTGTCATGGTAATATTCTGTACTGATGGGAATTGTGTAACATAACGCTTTCCCGTCCTGTAGAAGTGAAAATCCTAAGTAACAAACAAATTCTTATGAGCTGTTTTTATTGTTTATTAACGTTCATCAACAAATACGAATTCAAGATATTGGCAAATACAATACCAATACCTTACAAACTTTCTTGTTTATTATTTAATATATTCTCAGGTGTTTTTACAGTGTATACCTTCCTACTCGTATGCCGGTATCTCTATCATTCCCTCGTTTAACCTGGATGAGTTTTAATTTCATTGTATAAATGTAATTGCTGGTGCTGATTACCACATATTATCTTTTACTGCCACCTGCAAATCTTTAAAATACCATGTTTCAGATCAAATTCTCTCCCTGCACTCAGTCTGGATTTATTTAAAGTGCATAACCACAGTACGTCCACGTTGGCCACCATTCTGTCATCAGACCTGATACAAGATACGCTCGAGCAATTACACTCACAATTTATATGCTGAAGTAGCTCGTTTGCTTCCATCCTCTTCATACAAATAAAACAAAACCCGACCTGGAAAATCATTTTGTCTGAAAGGAGGGTATAAATGGTCCATATGCCCTCCCACCATCCTCACAAGCTCAGTCAATGCAATAGAATACGAATCAGCAATCAAAGAAACAATATAAAGTAAGTAAGTACATGTAAAGGGACGCAATTGTAACGTAAAAACTGATGATGTTATAATGCTGCGTCTGGTCAGTGTCACAACTAGCTACACTATATATTGTCACAAGCAGTGTTACAGAGTTAAGGACTTCTACACCAAAGTAGATAAAAAACTACAAATTACAAATAATTTTTATTACAGTGTTAATAGTTTCGTGTTATTACAGAACATAACGAGAGTTGGAAGGGGTTTAAAAGATGCACTTACTAGGTTCGCATTTGGGAAGCTTCTTTCCCCCCAGTGTGTCTCGCCAAAAGCCATCGTGAGCACAACTGTAGACGCCTAAACAGAGAATTTAGTTTATTTTAGCTGATATTAATTATATGAGACTCCTCACTTTTAGCATGTTAACACTTCTGTTTTAAAAGCCAATGTAATAAAATGGTTTAATGTCTATTGGCGGCAATTACTGTATAAAGTTTACTGTATAACAGTCACTGTTTTGATCTGTGGGTGCTTACGCTCATTTAGCTGTGATGGCATTAATTTTTTCGGTATTGTTACAATATATTTGTATAAGAAAGTATTAACTGATGTTCCTGTTCACGTCGAAGTTGAAAGTTTATCGTTCCAATTGATTGTGATTGTAATAACTGATCTAAAAAAAACAGAGCACTTTAACCTTTGCACATTCTTGTATATCTAAGTTGTTGTTTGTGTGCTTGTTGCTCACCGTTGGTGGTGTTTCTCATGGTGTAGGATTCATCGCAACGGTACTGGACGGTAGATTTATATGTTGTCTCGGTGAATTCCACTGCCCCGTTGTTTATTTGATTGGGAGCTCTGCAGTCAACCACTCCAAACAAAAATAAATGATTCAAAGTTTCATTTATGATACTGAAATTGTAAATCGAAGCTTGTTGACATTTGAGGGGAATTTAAAAAGTTTTCAAGTTTTTTTTATTCCAATGGTTGAACAACTTTGTAGAGCAAGGTAGCATCCTCCGCTACCAACAATCTTCAAGAGTGTGGAAGCAACTAGGCAACCCAAGTGTTCATACAGCACTAAACTGATGGTGTATCAGTCATTAATTGATTTATAGATATTTTTCATTTAAGTGAATGAGGAAATGCTTGTTAAAATTTTGTTAGTCATTATTATTTATAATTAATAATAATTATTATTATTGTTTGTTTAATGTATCCAGTTGTTTTTCAGCACCCAGCTGCATTCGCTTTCCTGGTGTTTCCTATAAAATCACATTTAATCATTGAATACACTTTAAAATGCACTGGGGTCCTAACCTCATCCCCCTCCTGGAAGAAAATTGTAGTAAACCTGTCAGTTTCTTGTGGCTTTTTTCGGACCCCCTTGCTACCATACAGCAATATTGGATGTAATATAAATGATTGGCTAACAAATTCTTTACTAAACATCACTGACAATTCAATACAGTTCACGCTTGTTCGAATATACCTCACTTACGAGTACAAAGGGGCATCGGACCATCCCAGAATCCATCCCTCAGGCACGTGGCTCGATAGAAGGGTAAACTTTCCTCCCCCTGCAGACATATGAGTGGCGAATTAATGATCGAAACCATTGTTGTGTTTTGTTTTCAACTGAGCTACAAGGATATTTACCAGAGTTAACTTATAACCGAGGTCACATGTGACGTTGAACGTGTCTGTTAGGATGTACTGCTCCTGCTGGAGGTGAATACGACCACGTACAGGGGCTTCCGGGTTTGGACATGGCTTTGCTATGACAGACAGAGCAAGATGATGAACGTACAGGCAAAAAAGATGTAACTGTAAATGCATTAAACGTTTATTAAAAAGTTGGAAAAAAAACAAGCTGGCAACCTTGCAGTGGTGAGACTAGAACCACGACCATTTGATTACAAGTCTAGTTCTTTGACTACAAGGCTACAACTGCAACCATGTATTTACATTCTCACCATTTGGCACCATATACTGCAGCAAACGGGTCTAATCTATATGACCATCCATTTAATCGAATCTATCAATTCAGCCAATCATCCATCGAGTGTCTATATACCTTCCATCTGTTCATCCATCCATCTTTTCACCTATCAGTCGAACCATTCATCCATCTAATACTCCATCTGTCATCATCCACCCACCATGTCTATTAATGATAAGGGTAAAAATGAACGTTTCTTTCCTTAAAGCTTAAAAACTTCCGAGATCATCCATCCAAATCTCCATCCATCTGTCTAATCTATTCATCCATCTTTCCTTCGATCTAAACATCTGTCCATCTATCCTAGGTATTAATGCATCCATCCAGCCAATCATCCAAAAGTTCATCCATCCATCCATCCTTCTGAGCTTTTTATTTTTCCAGCGATCCATCTATCCATCCACCATCTTAATGGATGTTAATGATCGATCATCCATCATCCAGTCACTCGATGGCTGTTTTGTTAGTAAGGTAGACACACACACACACCAACACACACACACTATAGAGGAGAATAAAAACACATTTTCACATTAATGTCCCAACAGCTTGGATGCTACCTGTGCTCGAGTACTTTATCTTCCAGCCGCTATTTTTTCCTGAGCCATCGGAGCGGAACGTCACTCGCACCTCATGAGTGCCTGTTTCGATCCTGGCGGGTGGCACGTTCCCACAGAATGGGCCGTATTCCCTCGAACCGGCGGTGATCTATCGACAACACGATGGGTTTGACTTGTGAATAAATGCAGGGGAGAGGATGAAGAGATCCTCCGGGACAGAAAACACAGACGTTACAGGAGACATGAGGGAGAATATCTTGTGTATTCATGCACCCTCGTGTCATTGATTAGTGGCTCTTCCAGAAAAAAAACTTTGACTAACGGCCGTTGAACATGTTTGTGGGAGGAAGCACGGCTGAGACGGACAGACACTTAGTTGTGTACGGAAGATTATACAAATATACCTCACCTTACCTTGATAACTGGTTCCAGGATGCACAACTTTAATCGAAAAACCCAGAATGTCGAATTAACTTGTCTGCAGATGAGACCATGCCGAATTTAGAAGCCATAGGGGATAAATGCAGCACAATTAAGGTTACAAAATTACTGATAATAGCCAATAAACACACTTATACCAATCGTGCGTGAACTAAACAAAAGAATTCAAAACAATCGCGAAAATCACGATTGGCGACGCAGAACTACCGATTTTATAGGCTTCTTTTCTTATTTAGTCAAGTCAACTTTATTTCTAAAGCGCTTCTTCCAATAGACATCGTCTCAAAGCAGCTTTACAAAAAACAGGACGAACAGAAGCCCCTGTTGAGCAAGCCGAGGGCCACTGTGGCAAGGAAAAACTCCCTGAAAAAAAATAGGAAGAAACCTTGAGAGGAAACAGACTCAACAGGGCCCATCCTTCTTGGGAAAATATTGTATATTAACATGATTATCAATGCTTTTAATGATTTTCAAGTGATTCTATGATTACAGTATTTGTGGTGGACAGACGTAAAGTCGAATAAATTGATGTGAATGCTTTTTTCTTCTTCTTTTTTTAAAGACGTGTAATCAGGAACGATTCAACTGGACACTAGGTAAGCCGAGATTTAACCTGCATATCTGAGAAATTTGCTTTGAAAAAGGTAAATGAGTCAGAAGCGAGTTGAACCCGCTTGTTACAGACTCGATCCTTATGAAAGCTTTTAAAACGCTGTTAAATTACTGTCAGTGACAATAGCTGGATTCATGAGGGCTCGTGTTTGATGTGATTTATTAAATATTATATAATCATGTCTGATTAGAGCACTCAGAACAACCCAGAACTGAACGAACAATTGTTTAATGGCACTTTTCACAACTACAAGCTGTTATCAGAATCTTTGGTGGATTTGTTTTGACTGGATCACTGAACGTTCCGACTGAAGTGATGAATAAATGTAGACTTGAGATCTGTGGCTGCACGACGCTCCTAAAAATTTAATTTGACCCATGTAAAAACATCCCAGAGGCCACCAGATGAAAGCATCTTATATTGTCTTAATGCAATTTGTATAAGGAATCATATTCTCAGTGTAATAATGTTTTATAACATCCCTTCATGGCGTAACATTGAGCAATCGAGCTGGTAAACACTCCACAAGCAAATCCAGAAAGATATTTTTATAGCACTGTTTAAAACGAAGCATCTTTATCACTTTTCCAAGTGTGTTTTTCCACTTGGGTCTCAACTGCTATTATAAACACTCCAGCAACTCTAAACACTGTATTCTCAACAGGACTTCAACCGGCAAGAACAAAACTGGTGTGATATCAATATAAGAGTCGTTTCATGCAAAGAACTTATATGTCCCTTTTATTTACTAACTTCCTTAAAGCTCCTAGTTTAGCTTGAGAGCAAAGTGAAAAGTTTTAGACTTCAACTCTCTGTGTTCTTCAGAAATCTGTACATGAAAATAAACTGTTTTATTCTGAGCAATTAATTTAGTATTAACCGAGCACAAAGCGTACAAGCCGCGTCCTGTTTCGTGCCATTCTCTTTGCTAATGTGTCAGAAGAATTTAGACTATGAGAATGACTTTAAATCAATTCTGACATTTTAAGATTACATTGTGTTGCACTGCAAAGAAACCATGAATCTCGATTGTACCTGTCTGTTGCAATAAAAATTTAATTGAATTAAAAAAATAAATATTTCCCGTGACTTATTTCAGCAGGACCCCAATGGAAATAAGTCAGCTGCTTCTTTCTATCTTAGAGAAACTTTTATTATTATTATTATTATTATTAATATTATTATTATTAATATTATTATTATTGTTGTTGTTGTTGTGGTTATTGAATCATCATCTGAAGTGTACCATTTCTCTCAGGACTTGATGATATTATCTTGTGATTGCGTGTGATTGGATTTAAATGAGGTGTTCTGTATGGACTTCTGATCATGACATCACAAGCTTCTAAGTATGAAATGAAATACATCCATCTTGATTACCATTCCATTCGACTCAACTTTGATGAAAATGTGGCAGGTACCGACCTTTAGAACGTCATAAGGGCAGGGAGTTTCGGGATGAGTCTCCATGTCGAACGGATCCAAGAACTCCAGGTTGATTTGGAATCCCTCCAGCAGGCGTATGGTGTAATCACACTGAGCCATTCGAGGATAGGGAAGAGGATACTCTGGACTTGTGAGCTCGCCCGACTTGCCTATCGACACCTGGCCACTGCATTTCACTATAAAAGTTAAAGGAATTACATGCAAGGTTGCCAGATTTGAGTCCTTTAGTAAGGCCATTAATGATGAATCACTTCAACATTTATACTGTCATAATACTTAATTTAATTCATAATAATTAGTTTATTTTAATACTCCGTTTCTATTAAAGAGGTTGTTTTGAATACAAAAATCTGCTAAGTACCTCTATGTACGTCGCGTGTGTCGTCTGCTTCATCTAGGTGGTATTTACAGACCGGGTGTTGCAATGCCCTCATCAATTCTTTATTATTAAATGTTGTGTGACACAGAACGAGGTCCTACCGCCTCTCTAGTCAAAGGTTAAAGGTTAGACCATTTATATCATTAGGCAGATTCAGATGAAGGTCAATGTCCTCATTTCTCAGCGTCCCACGATGCCACTTTCTTCGGCAAAGTAAAGTAATTAGGAGTCTAAGCTGCTAATTGTGATTAATTATCTATTATCGCCGGTCGATTAGAGCCGTAAACCGGCATCAGTTTCCACTACTCTGTGTCCTTCTGTTCCCTCGGACGGTGATTTATTCAGACTTTCAGACTGAGAAATTGCTAGTTGTACATGTACGGAACAATCACGTCGCCCTACCAAGATAATATTACCACAACAACATATCGCTTCATTCATCAGGAGATTATATACAGTAAGTGAATCTTATATGTGCTTTCTGCAGGACCTACAGAAGAGCTTCCATGCTAGTAAATATCAACCATACGATTGCTGAAGTAGGCAACAAGTTTCGATACAAAATATAATAAAACTTAAGTAGGTAAATGAAGAGGTGAAGAAGTTCTTATTATTACGGCAGTAACTCGTCTCTCGTCCTCGAGTCCTGGGTGGAGGGTCAAACCTTCGACTCTGAGGTTGTAAGGTACTGTGTTGGGTTCACAGAACAAGAAAGACCCTCCATAGCCATTCCTGCAAGGTTCTAGGATATAAACGGTGGAATCAACGTTATATTGAACATTATCGATACAGAACGGGACGTGACTTTAACTCATATGTGAGTCAAGGCAGGTGAGCGAATACTTTTGGCACCATAGTGTATCTGTAGTATATCAGAAAATAACATCAATGCTGTATATTTGTAACATTTTTTTTTCTTAACTGTTTGTCAGAATTTAGAATCAAACCCCCGAAGCCCCACATGAGTCTCGCTCGTGCATCATTTACGAACAGTATCGTATTTTTCTTTGTCATGAGATATTACATTTACAATGTTTTTTTCATCTTTTGCTATGCCGCTGTTATCAACAGGAACAGCTGCTGACGGGGGTTAATAATGTGTTCGGGCTCGAGGCCGAAGCACCGTTGTGCTGTTACACACCAAACAAGTCGTAGGGGGAAAAGGACCATCAGGTAGAACCACTTTGCAAAACACAATGAAGTGTATATATATATATATATATATATATATATATATATATACTATATCTATACTTCATTATGTTTTGTGTATATATATAATGTTTGTGGTGATTTTGATCAAGTGCAGTCAGTCAAGAGAACGTGTTAAATCAGAGTGGATAAATTCTGCAAACATTGACTGTAATTAAGTAAAAACTTTTTATTGTTATTATTATTATTATTATTAAGCTTTGCATGCTGAGTAACTAAACATTGTGTGTGTAGATTGTATCGAAAAACTTTATTTGTCAGTGAACAAAGTTGCTAAGCAACAGTCGTTCTTGTTTGTACGTTTGCTATACATGTAAATCGCACAATAATGGTTTAATAAACATTTAATATGATAACACATCTCGTCTTGTAACACAGGGGGCGTGTTCTTTTATTCTGACTGGACGGTTATTAGGACCGAAACGATGGTGTCCCGATGTGGGTCCGATTAACCGGATCGGACTGTTTCTACGTATATTAAATATCATTCATAAACAAGCCATGAATACATTCGTTAATGACTTGTTTATTGCTGCATTAACGTACGGTGACGAATGACCTATCAGGCCTCATCACCCAGCCAGACGATAAATCATTTCCACGTGCACCAGCGTACAAATCTCACACATAAGAAAAGTGTTTTAAAAGCACTTAAGAGAAATAGAAAAAAAGAAAAAACTTCTTATTTGCTCATTTATTCAGCAGGTCTGTGAATGTCGCTGATTTCACGCTCGGATGGCGTTTCTTACCCGTGCAATCTCTTTTGTTGGAATGGAGCTGATACCCCAGTCTGCAAGTGCAGTAATAACCCCCTAAGTAATTGTGGCAGTAATGGTCACACAAACGTTCTCCATCCACCGTAATCATGCATTCGTCGATGTCTGCACACAGTGAAAAGCAAGTAATTAGAATTTGTGCTCATTGAAGTTTCATTCCCAACATTTTTTTAAAAAATTCTTTATTTATTTTTAATGTGCATGCCACGGGGCATTCTGCGCTCCGAAGAGCCGGGTTTACAAAAACAACTTTATTATTGTTTGTTTTGCAAAGGCTAATTATTGCCACATAATCAGAAGGTGAGAGAAGCGTGGGTTTAAAGAGCTGACGACTTTATCGACTTTATAAAGTTTACTGTTGGGCCAGATAATTGACCGAGAATGTTCCAGGATTTCGTTTTTATTTTATCGCATTTTATATTCACGTTATTGTTCAATTGTTTATCATGGAGGCTCGGCGACCAGTGTCGTCACTTTGTGATGTAACCATGCACCAAACGAGTTCATTATCGATAATGAACATCACGAATCAAAGAAATCCATCCATCCACGATTTAATTTTACCAGTGCTTAATCCTATTTAGAATCATAGTGGGACACACATTAGTCACACAAACACATCTTCAACTAACCTGACTGCATATCTTTGGACTGTGGGAAGAAATCCGCACAGATAAAGAAAACCCTGGATGGCCTTACCCAGGGATGGAACCCGGTACTTTTTGCTGTAATAGTGATAGTACTAACCGTTAAGCTACCGTGCCATCTAGGCTTAGTTCAGAATAGTTTTGCGTAGTTTTCACCTACTTTAGACTTAAAGGTTTACTTTTATTTGATGTCTGTTTTTTTATTTTGTTTAAACAGTTGCATTTAAGACAAGAAATAAACAGAAACTAAGGATAATTTTATGTTTGTTTTATGTTGTTTCGTTCTGAAATCTGAAAACATCAATTCATGGATGATTTGTTGTTTAATTTGATGCATTTACCAAGCACAGAGGCAGTTTCTTTTAAATGATAGATAAATATTTTATATTAATATTCCTCCCAACAGTAAAACAAAATAGATATCCTGTTTTCACTGTCGATGCTTCATTCATCTGGTCTCAGAAAGCGAAAAGCCGCACGTGATCAGTCGATTTATCCGAAGCGTTTTGCTAATGATGCACGTTTTTAGGATTGACGGTCATTAAGATTAAAGCTGCTCTGTATTCTGTATTGTACGTTTTGCTCTGTAGGGCTTTTAGTACGTTCACCTTCTGCAGAATAGAAAGCTTGAAAGCCGGTGTATCGAGCCTCGTTGGAATAATCCGATCTGAAGATCACAGACATGCTGTTTGTTGTCGAGGACAAAACCAACTTCTTCGGTGCGTCGTCATCATTTCTCTCATTCTCACCGCAAAACCGGACGCTACCTTTATCTTCTGAAAGCACCTGAGACAACAAAGAACATTTGTGTAGCTATTTAAGTGCATTATTAATTATTTAAAGGTACAGGACATGTCCTGATGACATACACAGATCCCAGATGTTCTGATTTTAGGATCAGGGATGTAGTTTTTGCAGCTGTAATGTTACCCTACATGTATGATGATGTAGGGCAGCTATGGCCTGGTTGTTAGAGAACTGGGCTTGTGATCGGAAGGTTACCGGTTCGATTCCGATAGTCGACAGGTCATGACTGAAGTGCCCCTGAGCAAAGGACAGAACCCCCTAACCACTGCCCGTGGCTAGAATAGGGCTTCCCATGGCATCAGGCTCGTGTGCTCACTACTGCCATCTAGTGTGTGTTTCATTGCACAGGCGCGGATTGTGTTTAACTGCGGAGGATGAATTCCTAATTGTGTAAAAGCACGGTGGTGAAAAATTTTCCACTTCCACAGTACTGCTGATGTGACTTTGCGTTGTCACGGTTCTTTCAGCTTTGAGTGTAAATTAACACACACACACACACACACACACACACACATACACACGCACACCGTGTGCGTCAATTGTGGCATCTTGGACGAGGATCAAACCACAAACCAAAGACTAATATGGTGCGCCACATCATTTCACATCTGGTTCACTGATTACATTCACGTGCCTGAAAGACTCCAGGCAGAAACCTGAAATTGTCATTAGGGCTCTAATTAAGACCTTAATTTGCTCTGTCAAGACACGCCTAATTGTTTTAATCTGATGAAAGCCATTTCAGAAGTGTGTGTGTGTGTGTGTGTGTGTCTGTGTGTGTGTGTGTGTGTGTGTGTGTGTGTGTGTGTGTGTGTGTGTGTG
>JAOTRQ010050328.1:0-15373 GCA_028565875.1 Hoplisoma paleatum
AAGACCTGGCAACCTACCCTGTAAAATGAACTTGCCGAAATACTCTGGGATCGGTAACGATCCACAGAGTGACCCAGAGTCGATTTCGACTGGAGGGTAAAAATCATCATCATCATATGCATATTGATTATTACCTTGGACTCGTATACTAACATTTGTTTTGTAAAGTGTCCTTTGGTGTTTTGAAAAGCACCTATTAAATAAAACATTATTATTATTACTGTTGTTATTGTTATTATAATCCCCTCATAATCAGACTAACAGCGAAAGAAGCAATTCTAAATCAGTTCACCCATCAGACATTCAGCTCATTGTAATAATGTGTCCCATACGCTGCGGATCCACAAACTACAGAACAGAAAGCATTCAGGATATCAGATTAAATCCACATCTGGATGACACAGCATCTGTCCAACTGTCCGAATACAACAGACTCCAGAACAGATCCATAAGCAAAGAACAAACAAACAAAAAATATATATACTGTCCCAGAACAACTCAAAAATCACAGAGCGAGATGGGATATAAACCGTTCCTTTCATTTGGCTCAATTGTTATTATTAACCGTGCATATTTAATTCCTGTGTATCACATCTGTACACATTCCAGAAAAGTTGGGACAAGGAACACCAACAAACAACAGGTCGCTGTAATACAGCAGAGCAAGGCTTAGTGGTAGAGGAACAGGCGTGGTAGAGGAATGATGGGAAATATGGCTCGGCGGGTGCGGTAATCACCAAGTTGCCGGTTTATGCCCCACTACCACCTTTAAGTATAAATTGATTTGGATTTAGGCGTCTGCTAAATGCTAAAAAATGTGTTGGTGCGTCCTGCCTGCAGTCCTCATCTCTCCCCTGATAAAGGATTTAAGGAAAATCAAACAGAATAAGGCAAGAACCTTCTCGCTCACCGACATCTTGATTCTTTACTGTCCCCATTTTACTGAAAATAGTTGCAGTTATTATAGTTATTAATAAATAAAAAAGAGAGTATGACAGAACTTCATAATGTCTGATATACAAGATCAATAAAATCAAAACAAACTTTTTAATATTGCATATTTCTAAATAGAGATTATATTACACAACTCCAAAACTTTTTTTTAGATTAAACTAAATATTAAAACAATTCATCCATTTTCGTAGAAGTTTATTTGTGACGTAATAATAAGCAACATGACAACATGGAGTTGGGCTGTACGGAACACGGTTGCGGTCGCGGTTCTTCCACACTCACCGATGCGCAGGACGGTCGGTTGCGCGCTCGTGCGAAGCCGCGCGGGGACGCACAGAAGCAGCGGCAGCGCGAGCGGCAACATCAAACAAAGACGGCTCTGTTTGGCCATGGCGCCTGCGCACCGAGTTCCTCTCCAGCATGGATGATCCGGATAACCAGTATATATAATCAGTCCGGTGACACCGAGAACCGCCGCGAGCTACTCCGGCTCCCCGGTGTGCACGCGCATCCTCGCGCACCTGTACTGTTAGCGCGCGCGTTAAAAGTCCGTCGGCGCCAGACTGAAACGAGCGGTTGTGTTGTGTGGTCCAATCAGATGTAAGAAGAGGCGGGGCTTCTGGAAGTTTGTAAACACGGAGCAGTTTCTGATCAGGGTCGCGGTGGCTCAGTCGCGGTCTGGGAGAGTTTCAACCATTCATCTACTTACTTATTATTAGTAAAACCTGCTCATCCGGGCTCTAGACACTATGTGACCCGGATCACTCGCTAAGGATGAAATAAATCGTTGATATACAGCCCCCTCTAAAGGTGAAAATAAATAATGCAACTATTTATAATAATTTTTTTTTTAAATAACGAACGCACATAATAATACGAACGTGCACACCGAGAAGGATAAAATGCAGCAAAGCACCATGGGATAGTTAAATCTGGGCATAACCTTAATGAGATCGGTAAATAGGAATTTCTGCACTCTGGTGACTAAAAATAATTTATTTAATTAATTCTTTAAATAAAATCAACCAAAACACTGTCATTTAAACTGTAAAATGTTTAATAAATAAATGTTTTTTTTTTACCATTCGTTTAATATATTTTTAATATAATTGTTCCGTTTACCGACTTTTTGTACACACCTTATAGTTCTTCAACATACTACTTCTACGACTAATACTACTAATAATAACAGCAATAATAACAACAACAATACGAAATAAGAAGTTTTTTTTAGATGTACACTCCTATGTTGGAATGTGAGAAGGAGCTGTGCGTCTCTGATCTCGAACTGCTGTTCTCATTCATCACTGTGGATTTGTGTGCGGGACGTGTGGGGTTTCCCGCGTGTGGAGGGATGGGGGGTGCAAGGTGGATGCTAGGGTGGATGCTGGGAGGTACAGAGCTCACGGAGTGGCTGGAAGATCTGGATGTTGGGAGTCGGTGGTATTGAGCAGGCATCATGTTGGCAGGATAAGCGACAGGAACAGTGTAGAGAGAAGGCTGTCCAGCAGGGGGTAGCATAGCAGAGTTATAGGACAGAGAGGCGAGTTGCTGTGGGGTGATGTGACCGGGCAGAAGAGGCTGGTGGGAAATGGAGTGGAATGAGCTGGGGTGCTGGGGCATGCTTAAGCTGTTGGTGGGGTATACAGGCAGGTAGCGTTGATTTGATTTATACTCCCGGCATGAGAGGAAGATCACACCTGAGCAGAAGAGCAGGAACCCAGTGACCCAGCCGATGTAGAGCGCCTCGCCCAGTTCCCTCCGTTGGGCGTCTAGTAACAGTGGGTTATAAAAATCCTGAATGATGGAGTGAGCCGTCCAGGAGACTGGAATAATCACACAGAGCGCAGACATGATCTGCAGGGATCCAGCCACCACCATGATGAGGGATTTGATCCGGGTTTGATCTCGGAGGCATGCGGTGCACCGCAAGCCCGGGATGGACCCCACCAAACCTAAAAAGCTCAGTGCCACCGAGCAGCACATGAGCCCCCGGGCAGCCTGGAGCTCGGCTGGCAGGTACAACAGAGAGTCGTACACCTTACACTGCATCCGGATGTTTGCCTGACGAAAACAGTTCATCCACAGCCCTTCCCAGCGTGTCTCCATGACGATTATGTTCTCCTGGATAAACGCTGTAACCTTCCACATGGGTAGACCAGTCACTGTCGAGCTTCCGATCAGACCCACAATTCCTAGACACAAGCCGATTAGCTCACATCCACTGGCAACCATTTCTGAGTTCAGCCCAGAAACAACAGCGTCTGGTGGCAGATCAAATTTTTATTTTTTTTAATTCCAAAAGTGCAAAAACACACCAAACCTGAGAAATCAGAGGTATCGCAGTTCTTCAGCTGACTGACCCGTAACAGAAAATCAGAGGTCAATCAAGTCCATAAAACTTCAGTCTGCCTTAATTAAATCCTAATCTCTACTGGAATAAAAAACAATACAACTGGAGCTAGCGAATCCAGGATGATTATTTGTGGTCTTCAACACTTTTGCTCAATCCCAAACTTGAAGAGTCATTTTCAAAGTGAGAAGCAGAACATAAAATGTTGAAGTGTTTGGAGTCTTCTTTGTTTAGGGAAGAGTTCTGCTACTTCTGGATTGGTGGCAGATCCTGAGGGCATCTACTCACCATGTTTATTGTTTACCTCATGTGGGTTTCAGATTTTGATCTTTTCAAGCTAAGAAAATAGCACAGAAGCACTTTGTCCACATCACAGTTTAGTAAATTATTTTCGCAGCAAAGGGTGTTTTTTATTATATGCATGTTTATTTGTACCCAGGTACACAGACAGTGTCTTGCAAACGTATTCACCCCTTGAGAATCCTTCCTTTTTTCATTTTACATCGACAACTTCTGTTTAACTGAAATTTTGTGTGATAAATGAAAAACTTGTAGCAGGTAATTTTGATTAATTCAAATAAATAAAAAAATGAAAAGTGTAATGTTGCTATGCATTTATGTACTGTGTAACCTAATACCCCTATTGAAGCCTCTGGTACATTTGAGATTTGGTACATTACATTAGTAAGCAAACAGTATCATTACGACTAAGGAACCCACCAGACATATTACAAATAAAGTTATATAGACGTGCAAATCAGACATAGGCTATATTTCACCGCAGCACCATCTAAGTGGATGAGCTCAGTGCCAGAACTGCACTGTTCCAAAAAATAAATTTTCAACATGCATCAAAAACAACTCAAATAGTTTTGAGGCACCTTAAAACTAAACTGTCCCTGAAGCCACTAATGGAATTAAAGGCACAGCAAATAAAAACCAAACATGAACATAATGAGCATGGATGACTTCAATTACATTTCAACTTTACACATGGGTACAATACTTTTTCCAAGCTTGGGACCACGTTGGATCTACCAGTCTTCACTTTTGGGTGCATCATTCTGGGCAGCCTTTCAAATTTTCTTCCAATGTTGAGATCAAAACTGACCAAAAGACAACAAGGAGAGAGCTCAGAGAAGATGTCGTGGCAGTGGGAACAATGGTTTGAGAGCAAGGCTTGTTCAGTTTCCTGACTTTAACCCAGTTGAAAACTTGTGTAATGAGCTCAATGTTAAAGTTCAACATTGATTCATAAAGAACCTAGACAACAATCTCTGCTTGAACCAGTAGGCTAAAGATTAATCCAAAGACCTGTGTTGACTTGTGACGATCTAATAAAAACAATTCATAGTTGTAATACATTATACACTGTTTCTTTTTGTTAAACATACTGTAAGCTATCTGTTAAAAGCTATTTTCTTAATTGTCTGTCTGCCTATCTAACTGGAACTCTGACTTGAAAGTGGAATAAATTTCCACTTTCACATTCCAAAAATCATGACGCGTCCCTAATGTCTGTAAAAAAAGATGACTTGTCAATTTATTTATTTATTTTTATTATTCAATGAGTTTTTTTTACAGAGTCTCTTTTATTTGCCTGGCCACAGAAACATGTAAATCCAGTCCAGTCCTCATTTCCATATTTTATTTCCGTACTGGGCTTGTGATCCTTCAGTTTCACTCAGATGTTTTGTTTCCTTTCATTCTTCATCGTCCTCAAAAAACCAGTACCGTGTCTTTAAAATATTACAAAGCTTTCTAATGTACATATTTCTGTTTGTTCAAATTTAACACTCAATGTGGGTCTTTAACATTTTAATGAATAATCTACAGCAAAATTCCTGAAAAAAATACAACTGAATATAAAGGTGCTTATTCAATCTAGCTGAATATTAATAAGCAGCCTGTTCTCAACTGCTAGAGTTGATTCTCTGGTTCATCATAAATGTTGGGAATCGATTTCACACGCCTGAAACAATTTAGTCCAGATAAGGTACTGATGTGACGAGTTTAGTGTCAACTGTTTACCTTTTAAGAAAAAGTTGCGAATGAGTGAGATCGTGAGATTTATAATTAAATTTTACAGATCAAGATCGACAGATATTTCACAAAACAGACCACTTAGGAGAGAGTTACTGAAACCTGAAAGGGTAAAAACTCTCAATTAATTTGAAACAATCTGCATTTAATTTGAAGCTACTAGAATCTGCATGGGTCTGATTAACACCAGCCTTTTATACCAGGAATGATCATCAGCATGTCATTTTACCAGAATTATGTAAAACTTGCTTAACTGAGGCCTGTTCCATGTTTGTTGGATCATCTTCCAACCCCCAATTGATCTGTTTTATAGTTTATTTTTTAGTTAAGACAACAAGAACAACACTTTAATCACCATAAGGATTCTGAAGGCCATGTTATACCAATCAGAACTTAAGTTTAACCTTCAGTTGGGGTTTGGAACCTTCCAAAACTCCATCGGTGACCTTTGTGTGTAGATTAATTATAAACCTAAATCCCGTGGTGTGCTTACAGGGGATGCTTATTAGTAGTTCATTTTTTTCTTTTTTCGGTTAGATGTAAGGGGCGTTACATCCACGTCTGGTTAAAGAATTTTGAACAATAGCTGCATGCTAGCTTATATTTCATGCACTGTTTAACACAATACATGCCTCAGGGAGCTCTGACCTCTGAGACGCCGACATGCCCACTCTAAAGGACTCACACAAAAGTGTCTCAAGATGCATCCTTCAGCAATGTTTTATACAAAGCACATGTTATCCTCACATACACACACCAGCCAGGTTTCACATCACATTAAAATACAACAAAGATTATTTTATGCAGAATTTACTTTCAGAGAAGAAACAAAGTCATTATAAGAGCTAACGGCAACAGCAAGTAAAAAAAAAATACATAATGTGAAGTGCAGCTCACAGCGCTTCCTTATAAAAATCCACACAAATTATCTTTCATGTGAAAAGAATCAGAGAAATGTGAGATACCCGATGCCATCAAGTCTGATCTACTTCATTCATACACACACACACATTAGGAACACAGTATGTGATGTTTACAGATATGCCACGCCACTCCGGATCGACTGTTGCCTGGATGGCCGAATGAAGCTTTGTTGCCGCGACGTCTGGATGATGGAGGGTGGTGACGAAGGCTGGAGGAACGAGGGTTCTCTGGAGCCATAGTTGTAGGCACCGGCAGGTCTGGGTTGAAACATCAGCGGCTGAGGCTGGTACGCCACGTATGGAACATTCTCTTTGTAAACGTAACGCGGCTGCTCAGCCCGCTTCTCACCAGACCCACTGCAGCATGCAAAGATTGCTCCACCTGCCAGGAGCAGTGCGGCTGACACCCAGCCAATGTAAAGCGCATCACCCAGCTCACGGCGTTGAGCGTCCAGCAAGAGCGGGTTGTAGAAATCACTGATGATCACATGACCGGTCCAGGACACTGGGATCAGGCAGCACAGACTGCTCATGATGATGACTGAGCCCGCTGCCACCAGCACCATGCGCTTGGAACGGTCATTGCCTTGGATACAGGCAGTGCAGCGCATGCCGGCGATAGCAACCAGCAGCCCAATAGCGGCAAGTGCCACAGAGGCACACATGAGCCCGCGGGCGGCCTGAAGGTCGGGCGTGAGTGCCAGCAGAGAGTCGTACACCTTACACTGCATCCGAATATTCGCCTGACGGAAACAATTCATCCACAGACCCTCGTAGCGCGTCTCCATGACGATGATGTTCTCACCGATGAAAGCAGTCACACGCCACATGGGCATCCCGGTGCTGGCGGCTGCTCCAATCAGACCCAGCACTGCCAGGACCAGTGCTACCAGTTCCAGTGCCTGAGCAGCCATCTCAAAAATGTAGATGGACAAAGGTCTGGGCAGTCAGACTGGATAGCAGGTTCAGTAAAGCATCCTTGGCACACCTAAGCTAACGAGACGAGGCAACTGGATGAGAATTAAAATGTACTTCTGAGTTTAGCTCCCTCCACACTGGACTGGGGGTGGGATCGAAAGATCTACTGCTGCTGCTTTGTAATCTGATCTATCCGAGTCCAGATCATTTGCACCTGTTCCACAGAGGGTGGGGGAGTTACCAAGCAGCCAATCAGATCCTCCCCTGATGCCCAGGTATCCTGGAAAATATACTTGACAAACATACACATGCAAAACACACACACTCAAAAACACTCAACAAATACGCAGACACACGTTCTCTCTCTCTTTTGCTCACACACAGATACATACATAGATACACACTTAACACACATACAAAACATAAGACACACACACACACACACATTTCTCTCACACATACAAACACAAAAATATACACACAAGTTCTCACACACACATTTAAAAAAAATACAAACACACAATTGTATGCACATTTTTGTACTGTGGGATTAAATGGGTACTCCTGGAAGAAACCCACACAGACAAAGAAGCTGGAAAACAAACTCAGGGCCCTCTGGCTGTGAGTTAGAAGCACTTCTCATGATAGGCGGATGCACTTTTGACCATCCATAAACAATGTTACTATATAATATAATAAGAGAATCAAGGACTAGGATCAGAAGCCTGTGTCCATTTAGCCCACTCACAAGCTCATCAATTGGCTGTGCTGTTTCCTGCTAATGTCTGATTGGTAGTCACCACTTTTACTTAATCTGGTTTTAAACAGGCATCTTTACACCAGAGTTGATATTTGGCCAGAATACCCCGTGTTCATCAGCCACTTTGGTTGTTTGTGCTGCTTAGATCATGCAGACAGATTTAATTTAGACTAACATTTCATTTGAGTCTGTCGTTCCAACATCATCTGTTAACTTTAAACTTATTTTCAGTTCACTGGAGACGTTGAAGTTCCTGGCTTTGTAATTTCATGAAAGTCATGCATGAACAATGTGGTAGTTTGTCACAAACACTAAAAGAAGGTTTGTGAATGTTTACGTACATCACCAATACACAAGCTTGTATATCCCGGTTACTTAGTAATTCTGATTTCCTCAAAACAGACCTCTTTATCTTTCATTTTTTAGGAGCCACGTGGCAAAACCAGCAGGGTCCAACAGGAAATGTAATCTTTGTGTGTTTTGTTACTTTCACTGCTGTATCCTCAAACCAACAACAATAACACAACAGACAGACCGAGTTTAGAAGAGAAACATTCCTCTGTGCTGCTCCTTTCAGATTCGTGGAGATAAATTTGAGTTCTGGGTGTGACTGCGGAACAATGGTGACCAAACCACACCAACTGGCTTGACTTGAACTCTCAAGTCTAATTCTTGACAATTACAACAGGATCCATCAGTTTAAACATTACCCATATTCTTGGGTGCATGCAAAAAAAGTATAAAATAAATACATAAATAAATAAAAATCAAATCACACATTCTTTATTTAGTCCTGAAGGAATGAAAATCTACTTTATTCTTCTTAATGTAAAATGACAGATTACATTTATTCCTACACACCAAAAATGTTTTTATAAATAAATATAAAAATTCACATTCACAAAATATCACAGAATTTAATATTTCACATACTGTATATCAATATGTCCTAAACTGATAATCCCAGTAATACAGTTTAGATTTTTAGTTTTAGTTTTATTTACAGAGCTTAAATTATGATTGTGTCTGAGCTCTGTGACATTGTTTACCATCAAAGCTTCAGATCCTCAGCACAAACATCAGTTTTAGTTCCGAGATTGTAAATATTTTGTCTGGAGTCCAGTAAAGTTTTGTCTGCTTTAAAAACCGATGCATGTGTTGTTCAAATGATCAAAACACTATGATATGTGATTTAATATATTATAAAGCCTTCAGGAAGCAATTTAAAGATTCAGATCAAAGATTAAAGTTGGAAATTTAATTCTTCATTGAATACTTCAAGGAGAAATAAAATAACATCACACTTAAAGATAGAAATGTTCAGAAAACAGTACATTTACAAATAGTTGTGATTCACCATTCTATACTTGTGTTAAGGCACACACACACACAAACACACACACGCACAATCAATTTCAACCTAAATTGCTCAATTAAATCTTGAGTAAAAAAACAACAACAAAAAATTGTCAGGTGTGTTTCAGTGGTTCACTGATTGTGTTGATACAGTCCCATATTTAACATAGTTTTTTTTAAGTTGCCCAACCAGAAACATTCCAAGCATTAAATAACTCTAAAGCAGCGCTTGGTGTTTACAGCGATTCATATATAATCCTGTTGTTAAATAATAAATCCTGATCAATGTTACCACCACACTGATTTTACTACAGAGATACCATCAGCTGGAAACTAATCCATGTGTGTATCCACAAACTTGTCCAATAAATCTGTTTCTTTTTCTGATTTTGGGTACAAGGATCCAACTTCTGTGTCCTGAAATCTTAACTCTCTGAGGAGTTTCAGTCTGTGTCTGAGAAGCACTTACAGTCTGGACTGTCCGTATACGACGGACGGTGCATAGCCATATGCAGGTTGGTAGTTGTAGGCAGGTTGGTAGTACTGTTGTTTGTAGTAATCATATGGAGCGTACTGGCCGTTGTACATCGCGCTACCCACCTCCTCGGCATCCTGGGTTCGAGGTGCGTGCCGGCATACCAGGATGACTCCAGCAGCAAACAGCAGAGCCGAGGTGACCCAGCCAATGTAGAGCGCCTCACCCAATTCCCGGCGCTGGGCATCCAGCAGCAGTGGGTTATAAAAGTCCTGGATGATGACATGGGCCGTCCAGGAAACAGGTATGATGGTGGCCAGGCAGCCTCCTATGAACAGGCAGCCACCAGTCACCAGGACGATATGTTTGACCCGTGGACGCGTGTCCACCAATCGAGTGCACCTCATGCCAACTGCTGAGACCACAAAGGCAAGGGTGCTGAGTGCCACGGCGGAGCACATGAGCCCACGAGCAGCCTGGAGCTCGGCTGGCAGGTAAAGCAAAGAATCGTACACCTTACACTGCATTCGGATGTTTGCTTGCCGGAAACAGTTCATCCACAACCCTTCCCAGCGTGTCTCCATGACGATGATGTTCTCCTGGATGAATGCTGTGACCTTCCACATAGGCAGCCCGGTCACCGCCGCCACGCCGATCAGACCCACAAATCCGATCACTAGGGCAACGACCTCACAGTGCATGGCATCCCTTCGTTTCTTCTTCTCTTTCTTGAGGTACTGCTCATGTGCCTCTTTAGCTACATCGTCATAACCACTGTAGCCACTGTCGGCATAAGGGCGCTCAGTGTACGGTTTACCCATTAGGGATTTGGTAGCGTAAGATCCAGCCATGTAAGACATCTTTGCTGAGACTTGAGCGTTCCTCACGACTGCTGTGTCTTGATTGAGGAGCCGAGGACACTATGAGTGTTAAACATGACGAACAGATGCTATGTGCTCAGACTGGTTTTCTTACATCACAGAGGGAACCAGGGCAACTGGATTCACAAAAACAACACACCAGGAATGTACTCAAAATACCAAATCTATTCCTAATAATTACACAGGGGTGTAAAGTTAGATCATCCCAATAACTTATTTTCTTATTTAAACCAGGGCAACTGGATTCACAAAAACAACACACCAGGAATGTACTCAAAATACCAAATATTTTCCTAATAATTACACAGGGGTGTAAAGTTAGATCATCCCAATAACTTATTTTCTTATTTAACTTACCTAAGTAACACAGCATTTCAAAAAAGGAACATCCTACCAACAGTAAAATATGGTGGTGGTAGTGTGATGGTCTGGGGTTGTTTTTGGTGCTTCATTGTGCTACCAAAAAATCCTGAAGGATAAGTCCTGTTCGTGACCTCAAACTGAAGTGCACTTGAGTTCTGCAGAACAATGATGTAAAACACACAAGCAATTCTACCTTTGAGTGACTTTAACAAATTTAAGACTTTAGTAAAAGTCACTGACACTGACTGAGATTCTATAGGATGACCCTGAAAAAGAAGTTCTATTAAAGACAGCACTGAAAAGACTCTTCACACAGGGTCTTGTAAGTATAGATTTCTTTCCCCCTTCATAATAATCTTCATAATAATAAAAACCCTAATGTATGGTTATCTTAGTACAAAATTTAAATTTGTTTGGTCACATGTTATGTGACAGAATAATGTAAATATGTATATGTAAAAGAATAATGACAATAACGACAACCACACTCAAGAAATGAAAACTACACTGTCATACACATACACACTGGTATATGTATATAATATGTATATGTTTAAAGAAGGTGAAATATGTATTTGTGTGTGTGTGTGTGAGAGAGAGAGGGTGTTTGTATGTGTGTGTGACGTTTTTGCTGCTTTGTTCCCCCCAGGCTGAAACTCCACTCATTGTGCTGTATACCATTGGAAACCTGTGTGCTTAACTGTGTGGTTAAATGTGTGTGAATGTGTGTGTGTTTACATATGAAACTTGGCTGTATGGCTAGTGTGGTCAAACTGGTCAGACTGGTTTCTAGGTTTCTGTGTAGCTAAATTATTTACTTTCATATTTTAGCCATATGAAGCTCCTAACAGCTGAAGGAAAAATGTAGAAATATAAATACGTCTCAGGTGTATTTATAAAATTTTATTTCACATTATCTCAGAGACTGCTTTAAATATAAAATTAAAGAGAACCTTTGTATCACCACGAGAATACATTTGTATACAATCCGCTACACAACAATCACTTCTACTGTACATGATTCAGTCTGATTGCTTTTAGCACAAAAAATTGGGGTTTATGCAACAAAATAAATAAATTAAAGCAAGCACAAATGATTTGTTTGCTTTACAGAAACACTATTGCTTTAGCTAATGATTAAATATTTATGTAAATAGTTCAAGAAAGGATGTTATTTTATTGGAAAAAAAACAGCACAATCGCACAGGTTTTGTAGAATGATGAGATAGATCAGCCAGCAGAGGGTGTGACCACAGCAGTTCTGAGTTATCTACTCTGGTGGCTGATCGATGGCATTGGGGGGTGGGGGGTTCATCGTGCACGATACGATTCTCTGTGCACGATATGAAAGCAGTCAGTAGGTCTGCAGCAGTACATCAGGAAATTGGACATGACTAACTCCGGAGGGAAATGGGGGGATAAATGCAATAATACATGTACAACATGTTTACAGTTTCAATACCTCAGAAAACAATAAAAATAAATACATACAATTAATGCTCTTATTAGAATAAAATACAGCAACCTTTGTGATGTTTACCAGAATCATGAATATAAATACATAAATAAACCATAGAAAAATGTACAGTTAGAAAAATGTCAACAGATCAAGAGTCACCGCCGATTATGAATGTGCAAACTAGTAAAAACTGGTTAAGGATACTAAACCACTACTGAGTTAACGAGTGATTACAATGTGAACATTATCCAGTCATCACACCCTGACATGTAATTAGCATGTGATATTTTGTATACATGTTGATCTGCTTGGAGTCCATGCAGGTTGTTCCATAATCAGACAATAATCAGACAAACAGCTAATGCTAACGGCTCAAGAGAACAGACATCCTACTAAAGTTCGGCCGCGAGAACCATCAGAAGTCAACAGCCGGTATATAAGCATGGAGCTGAATCTCCTTAAGGCCAATTTGTACGTCTTTCCGTCTGTCCTTCCGTCCATCCTATCCGTGAAGACCATTCATACCTCCATTCAACTTTTGTGTTGGGGTGCACAATAACACATTATTTTCTATAGATGGCACTGCTGGCATTAATAAACCATGGCGACTGTCCAAGACATAATTTTATTGTATTTGTCCCGCAATGGCATGAAAAATAACAGAAGAAAGTGCCGATGGAATTTGAGGCCAATAAACCTCAGTCATCTATTTGATGGTGAATTCCAACGTTTGGTTCTGCCAATACAGTAGACAGACGACGAGTGACACGAGTGGATTGTACGGCACCCTGTATCTGACATGCCGTGTTTGAGTCTTCGTGGCCGATTTGTGACTTTGTTGACCATTTCATCTGCAATCCTAAACCTTGCTTCATACAAAAAATACGGACATAATGGTCGGATAGGATGGACCAAAATACTCCACCCGCCTCTGTATTTTACGTACTATAAATGGACCTTTAGTAGAATGAATAACAGTATATTTTGTCTTTATTTCCAGGTGGAGCGGTTGGCTGTTGTCCTCATCCAGCTCCACTCAGTAGAACTTGTCTCTATGATCCAAGAAACACTTTCTACTCACCAGCAGTCGTGTGCAAGTAATTTATTTTACTTCTATCTGAATCTTCGTGGATCCTTCTTCTCCAATGAGTCTCTGTCGTGTTACCAGGGGGAAATGAAAAATGTGGCTGCAGAAACAGCGCCCTCTGCTGGCCTAAACAAACACGGCAGCGCTGAAAGTAATAAATGAGCAACTGGGATTCAAGAATCAAAGGAAAAATAAAGAAAGTTACTTCAATAAAAGTAAAAATAATGCTGTGTTTTGTGTATGATGGTTTGTGTTTTGTGGAAATGTCATATTTCAATTTTTTACAGAAGTAAGAAGAATATTTAATTAATATATTAATTTGAAAAATCTGTAAGCTGCTAAAAATCTATTATATTTGAATATTTTAGCTTTTAAAAAATAAATTGCAGAGAATTTTAACTGGAAACTGAAAGTGTGTCCCAAATCGAGCATTTGCACACTTTGAGCACTGTTTTAGTGCGTCTGAGAAACACAATAAACTCAGTGCACTTAAAGTACCCAGGAAAGTACAGTGTGAAACGATGGACTCTACACACACTAAGCAAAGGCCGTTGCCTATGTAATGTAAGGGGCAGGACGTTCGACTAATTAATAATAGCCATCGCTGACATATAAATCTGAGTAGCAATAATAAAATGATTCATTAGTAGGGGGTGAACAAAAACAAATAAAATATTTTGGATAAGGAGTTGGCTCTTTCCCGAACATCCAATATAATTACTGTTAATAATTAATGTTTTGAGATGTGTGTAAATGATGTGGTAGCTGAAGTTGGAACAGGAAGTGAGAAGGATGCTAGAAGTGGTTCTGCCCCCGCCCTCATTTTTATCCTCTAAACCATCAGTTTTAGTCAAAGTACTGAGAGCTGATTATTGCTCATTAGCTTTGAGACTATTCCGGTGTATCACCCCGGCGCACCCACACTACTTCACCAGCGGGGGACGTGACCTGTTCATCCACGCTAGTCACAGACACGGCGCTTTGCTTTCCCAGACATGACAGTCTGAGGGGGTGCTGGGCAGAGCTGCTCTCACTTTCGGGTTCGGTCCGATCATCCTCTTCGTCTTCCAGTGATAGGGCAGAGACTGGGACCTGCAGGTCCTCCTCATTCTCCTCCTGGTCGCTTAGTGTATCTGTCTCCTTCGGGGTCTCCTCATACCGCTGCAAGTCAAACTGCTCCTCCACCCAGCGGTCTGTGTCCCCAGGCGGCAAGGAATTCTGGGAGTCTGGTGAGTCGGCATCTGCATCCACATCCGTGTCAAATACAATATCGGTGTCAATGGTAAACCGATTCCTCACGAGTTTTCTCCGACCCAGGGTACGAGTAGGAGCAGAGGCTGAGAACACACACACACACACACATCATGCATAGATACCCATACACACATCACACATGAATACACACATTAACAGCTGAACAAATATAGTCATTTTCAAATAATGACTTTGTGTTTTTATCGTTGTATAAACAAGGGTGTTCGTGTCCTGCATAAAGCTAACAGCTCTGCTGTTCTCCATTCCGAATTCTAAAGTCTGTACACGATTTATTACACGAGTCATTTTATATCGCAATCATTTATAAAAGTAATGTAATTTAAAAAAATATTCATTTATATTAAATATGATGAAATTATTAGGGCTGACCGCAATTAATCGATTATTCGTTGGTCGGCCGAAAAAATTACTAGTCGGACAAATTCCATTGGTCGACTAGTCGCAGGGAAAAAGGACTTCTGGGACTTTTAATTTGAACGGCGTCACAAAGGAAGACGTGACACTCCATACCAGTAAGTGGCGGTAA
>JAOTRQ010050339.1:0-15371 GCA_028565875.1 Hoplisoma paleatum
GAAGGAGCTTTTTTCCACAAGCTATTCAGACTTTAAATGGAAATTAGCTACAGGAATTTTCTTTTATCACTTCATTATTACTTGGACACTTTATTATTGTAAGAAATCCCATTCGCGTTCCTCCCGCGAGATCCCGTTCCCGTAATCCCGTTCCTGCACCTCTCGCATTTTCTCGCACCCGTAGCCCCTACTAACCTCTACGCGATTTCTCTCTCTCACACAGGTGCTGCTAATCATTTCTTGGATTACTCTTCTTTCTTAAGGCTTCCAATTTCGCTGCTCGAGTGCGAAGTATTGTTTGTTCTCATTCATCCCGAGCGTTTATCCTAGTGATATCTCCTCTTCCTGTTTCCGGATTAGCTGTATGTAGTCTCTGTGTGTTCTCTGTCGGGTAAGTGTGTTTGAGTGTGTTCTAGATTAAGTTTCCTTAGCGTCTCCCTCACTCTCCCTACTCTCCTACCTCCTTTAGCGATAGTGTTTGTAAATGAGTGTGTGTGCGATTGTTTGTTACTCGTTCATTTATTGTTGCTCCACTTTTGTGTTTGTCCGTAGTCCTAGCACTCTCACTCATTTAGCTTTCTCCTATTTGCTGTTTGTATCGGAGCATTTTTATTTTCTCTGTTGTATGTTCTGTCTACTAACAATTCTCTCTTTATTATCAACATTGTACATATTGGTGAACTAACGCTTTCTCCATCGAACCCTACTAACTCTCTCTCTATCTCCCTCTATCGTCCTCATAGCTACATCTCTGGTCGCTCACGGTCCCGTCCGTATGCAGCCTCGAGCAGTTCACCATCCATCTGTTCTCATCTCTCGAATTTAGTGTCTTCAGTTCTTCTTACTTCTCTCATTTACGTTTCACTCTATCCCTGTTCGTTATTAGCATTTAATATTTTGTCCCGATCTCCTCAGACCCGTATTACAGCCCTGCCGTCTTCCTTTATAGTGTTCTATATAGTATAGCCTAAATATGGAGACGGCGGAACAACTACTCCATCGGATGATGCAGGATATCGGGGACGGCGATTCAGACTCTCGCTCTACAGGTCCAGAACCTCACTGTGGGGGCCATGGCGGCACCTCAAGGACCTAAAACGATGGCGACAGCAACCTTCAGTGCCGAACAGTAGTATGGCATCTGCTCCTGTCTCATCCATTGCTCAATCCTCTACATGGATCCCTATTTCCGAACCTCCTCCACATTCAGGGGATCCCGAGTGCTGCGAGGAATTCCTCCTCAAATTTTCGCTGTTCCTAGCCAGCAGGAGGAGTGAGGGCCCCACGTACCAGATCGGTGACAAGGTTTGGCTGTCGACGAAAGATCTACGCATCCCCAGCTCCAGAAAGATAACAGCCAAATATATCGGACCTTTCCCTATAATTAAAAGAGTTTCAGACGTGACATTTACCCTACAGCTACCGACCCGACTAAGAATCTCCCTGTCGTTTCACATCTCCCTTCTGAAACCTTTTACCCCTGGTCCCCTTGACTCCCAACCCCATCAACAACTCTCCCAAGAACTTACTCACAACCGCCCTCTGTATACCATCGGCCGTATCCTCGACTCCCGTAGGACTGATGTAGGACTGGAATATCTAGTCGACTGGGAGGGGTATAGACCTCGTTACTCGACCAATTCCACCTGACGCATCCCCAATGCCCAGTGCCCAGACCCCGAGGTAGACCCCCCGTTCCTGATTCCCAGAGAGGTAAACCTTCCCGTCCCGTCCCTGGTAGGTCTAGGGGTCGTCCCCGTTCATGGCCCATCCCAGAGGTACATCACCCTCCGTCCCACCCGGTCCCTGATGTACCTAGGCCTCCTTCTCCGTCCTATTTGGTTCCAACTAGACCTAGGCCATCCCCTCCGTCCCATCCTGTCCCAATTAGATCTAGGTCCCTCCCTCCGTCCCATCCGGTTCCTGATAGACCTAAACCCCTCCCTCCGTCCCATCCAGTTTCAAGTAGCTCTAGGTTCCCCTCTCTGTCCCATCCGGTCCCCGTAGTTCCTAGACCACTTCCTCCGACTCCTTCCCAGCGCTCCTCTTCCTATAGAGGTAGACCTTCCCATCCTGTCCCTGGTAGGTCTAGGGGTCACCCTCCGTCCCATCCGGTCCCAGACGTACCCAGGCCGCCATCCCAGTCTCCTCCGAACAAGACTAGGCCCTCGAGCAGACATCCACAGCCATTTTTCCCACTCCTACCCACCCCGTGCTGTTCCCGCTAAGCCGTCTGCCTTGTTCCCTTATGGGGCCCCCTTGACGACCTCTTCGGGGGGGGGGGGTCTATGTAAGAAATCCCGTTCGCATTCCTTCCGCGAGATCCCGTTCCCGTAATCCTGTTCCTGAACCTCACGCGTTCTCTCGCTCCCGTAGCCCCGCCTACTAACCTCTACGCGATTTCTCTCTCTCTCACAGGTGCTGAAAATCATTTCTTGGATTACTCTTCCTTCTTAAGGCTTCCAATTTCGCTGCTTGAGTGCGAAGTATTGTTTGTTCATTCATACCGAGCGTTTATCCTAGTGATATCTCCTCTTCCTGTTTCCTGATTAGCTGTACGTAGTCTCTGTGTGTTCTCCGTCGGGTGAGTGTGTTTGAGTGTGTTTTAGAATAAGTTTCTTTAGCGTCTCCCTCACTCTCACTACTCTCCTACCTCCTTTAGCGATAGTGTTTGTGAATGAGTGTGTGTACGGTTGTTTGTTACTCATCCATTTATTGTTGCTTCACTTTTGTGTTTGTCCGTAGTCCTAGCACTCTCACTCATTTACCTTTCTCCTATTCGAAGAGCGTTTCAAGAACATTCAGAAGAGCGTTTATTACCCTGTAAACTCATTAGCTAAATCCATAACTGGAGCTCTGATTCCTTTCCAGGTCGCAGCTGATGGGTTCAGATATCTGGGCGTCTTTATTGCCGGGTCATTTGAAGCCACTATCTGTACAAATTTTTTACCCTTTAATGATTACATTAAAATCAGATTTATCAAAGTGGAGATTTCTTCCATTGTCCATGATTGCCAGGATTAATACTATAAAAATGAATGTTCTACCTAAATTCTTGTTCCTGTTCCAAACTTTTCCTGTGATTCTGTCTAAGAAATTTTTTCGAGAATTAGATAAATTGATTACGGACTTCATTTGGGACGGAAGATTGCCCAGGATTGGAATATCCCTGCTGCAAAGGTTTAGATCTGATGGTGGTCTGGCTCTCCCAAACTTCCAGTTATACTATTGGTCAGTACATATTTACAAGATTATTCTTTGGATTAAGGCCCCAGACCAACTGTGGTGTCGATTGGAGCGCTCTTCTGTGTTGCAATCCTCTATATCTGCCCTCATTTCACTTCTTTGCCACAGTCTTTAGTAGGAAAAGTGAATAACCCAGTTGTTAAATCAACATGTACTATCTGGTATCAATTTAGGCGGCGCTTTAAGTTACTATCTCCCTCACCATTTCTTCTTATTTTGGACACTCATTTATTTCCCCCTTCCAGTGGCTGGATCGGTATCCAGCCTTTCGACGCTGGCATGACTCTGGTTTTGCTTCTTTTCGTGACTTTTTTAGGGAGGGCAGTCTTAGTAGTTTTACATAATTACAGGCTGATTTTCAGTTACCACATTCACACTTACAATTTGATCTGAATCCCTTTCAAAGTTCTCTTATCTCGTTGATATACTCAAAGCTTATGGATTTCACTGAGGTTACACCCAATAAGATTAGGCGAGCGTGGGAACATGAGTTGGAGATGAATATTTCAGACGACCTATGGAATGGGGCATTAAAAACCATTCGTACCGGTGTACCTTATGCCAGACTTCAACTTTTGCAATTCAAGGTTTTACACAGAGTGCACCGTTCAAAATCACAGCTTTCCAACTTTTACTCCTAGTCGGTGGCTGATTGTTGTAACCGATGCGGCGGTTCCCCCTTTGACCTCAGTCATATGTTTTATTTTTGCCCTTCCATGACTGCCTTTTGGACCAACTATTTTGCTTCCCTCACCAAAATCACCGGTGTAAACATCGCTCCAGGCGCCTCCATTGCCATAGTTGGATATTTGTTGGGTCTTCCTCATTTGTCAGCCATGCAATCTGGAGTGCTCGCCTTTACATCTCTGTTGGCCAGACGTTGTATCTTGCGTCTATGGAAATCTCCCAAACCTCCTCTGTTTCAATCTGGCTTAGAGACCTTTTACAGGCTCTAAAAATGGAGATCATGGTTACCTCCAAAGGCCGGGTTAGCCGATTTAATAACAAATGGCGCCCTTTCCTTTCATACATTTCTTCATTGTCCTCTCTACCTGCGGATTGAGCACCCCGCCCCCCCCCCAATATTGTTATTTTATTTCAATTTTTTATTTATTAAATTTTTTTTGGTCTGTTTGTTTTTATGTATGTATATGTGTGCGCGTATGTATGTGTGTGCTTCGTTTTCTTCTTGTTGTCTTTTTGGTGTTAAAACACAGAATGTTACCAATTGATTTTTCTGTTGCTGTATTTGTCCATTACTGTGTTTCTTAATAAAATATAAAAAAACAAACAAACAAAAAAAACTTAGAATTTGCTTGCATACTTTTAACAAAAAAATTGAGTAAAATGTAAAGTGACAAAAATCTGCTATGTGGCATTAAATTGGCATAAAGTGCTCTCTATCTATTTATCGATGTTTGGATTGTTAAACAGAAAATATTTAGCAAAATTTGCTTTTTGTGTGTTTTTATATTTCAATGTGTCTCTAATGGGTCTCTAATGTGCTTATTAACATTCCAAGTTTCAATAAAATACATCTCTTTGTTTTCACTAAATCATTAATAATATATTAGTGTTAGGTTAAAAAAACAAGCCATTTTGACTTCTGTGAAATTGTAATGTAATGTATGATCTGCATCGAACCTTCCTGGTACCACCAATCACCTGGCAAACCCCCACCAGAACTAGCTGAAGATTTGCCATTTGGATGCTAGATGAACAGGATGTGACTGTTCCAGCTGCACAAACAACACAGCCCTTTCCCACCAAATCACTCGACACTTATATAATTGTACTGTAATGTATTCTTAGCGCACACTTTCATGGGAAACTGTTGTCTCAGATAGGACGGTATGAAAGTATGGGACTAACATTTGATCATGGCTCTCTAGTCTGCCACAGTATTCACCAGCATTGTTTACTGGTTAAAGCCCCATCACTGCTAGCGTTTTACTGTTGGTCCCCTGAACAAGGCTCTTAAACCATCTCATAAGTTACTTTAGACTAAACTGTTTGGTGAGTCCAAAAGAAATTGTGGTACTGGATTAGCGATGTGAAAGCTGCAGGTTCAAGCAACAATAGCAAAAATAAAGATTGATATTTCACTGTCAAAAGACTAAGTATCAAGCTCACAATCTGACACAGACACTTGTTCTCATTGAAAAGATTTTCTAATCTTACGTTCTCAACGATGTCAATTTCAGCCTAGTCCTGCTTATTTGCCAGTCTGAGAAAATATGGAACAATAAAGAGAGTGAGATGTCACAAACTCATGGTTCAACACCTACACTGGCCATTTAGTAGAACTTAAGTGGGCAAATATTTGTTCTATTTTAGGACATTGTTTACCACTGGAAATGTGATGAATCAACACACTCCCTGAGGGACAGGGAGAGTTACAATGTAGACCTCAAAAAAAGTACAGTTGTGCAAAGTACATATGGGACACGTTAACAGGAGCAACATGCCACCTCCTTTACCAGATCCTCCTGATGTACAACAGTGGATAGTTTCGGTGAGAAGCAGAGTTCTAGTTTCCAAATCTCGGTCCATGCCAGAAAATCAAGGGAGTGAGAGCATGAATGCTGAGATGGAATCTACTTTACAGACTGCTGATTGACAAAACCCATCTACCACCTTTTGAGAATGCTTTTAAAGTTGGGGCTGTGTTTGTGCATCCAAATTTAGGTTCTGCATCCTTCGATGGCCGGGTAGGTTGCACAAGGCAAAACAGAAATTGGACAGCCGAGCCTATGGTGTATTTCCTGTTTACTTCACAAGTTTACGAGTAAGCATTTTACTAATGGCTAGTTATGACTTTATGCTCAGAGTAAAATACTTTTGAATTAAAAAGAAAACATTATATGGCTTTAATATGCCATTAATGTCTGATACATATCAGACAGATGGGGAAAAACTTTCGTGTTTATTTATCAGGTCGCCACTTCATATTGGTATTTTGGGTTTGAAAGTAAAGTGGAAATTTTATTTCCAAGTTTACTTAAATTTTAATATTTAATAAATTTTAATAAGCTACCCAAATATGTGCATGAGTACCACACATGAATATGCTGTACTGGTGCACAATGTATCCTGGTGTAGGTGACTTGACGGCTATATCAGATGGAAACGAAGGTTGCATTTGAAGGCTGCATACAAATCATCCTTTTAAACTAGGACAGCCTTCGAAGGATGCAGATCCTGAATTGGGATGCAGTTTGTGTACATTGTCCATAATATTTTTAAAAGCACATTCATTTTAATACAATTTGTTTTAATTAATGTTTTTTTTTAATATAAAATTATTTTAACAATTGGATTCAATTATAACTTTTTTACTAGTGGTACCATCGATTGAGAACCACTGCGCTAAATTAATCATGGTTATGTTTATGATTTTACTATTAGAATCATTTCCTTTATTACCTCTTATTTTCTCTGGTTCTCATGCCATCAAAATAATTCTAGGACACTATTGCTAAGAGCTGAGTGTATTCACAGATATGATTGGCTATGTCTGAGAAAAAAGGCTAAAGGGTCCAAAATTTAATCATTTCATTTATTTGTTGTTTCTAAATACTAATCAGCCATTTTAAAATATTTATTGCTGACAAATACGGTACATATTTTTTCAATCATATTTATCGAATGACAGTGTAAATATATGAAACTAAGGCACATTAAATAATTAGTAAAAAATATTTAGTTTTAAATATTTACATACTGCTCATAAAATTAAGGAAACAAATCACATTTTAGCCTACAGAACTTAAAATTGATTTATATTGAGTAAATCGTTTTACAAAACAAAATGTATACAGCATATAAAACAAAAAAATCGACAAAGATGTACATGAGGTGTAATACAGGTGCATCTCAATCAATTATCATAAAAGCAAATTTCAGTAATCGTGGCATGGAGACCTGTGACACTACTGAGGTGTTATGGAAATCCACGTTGTTTTCAGAGTAGTCTTTAGCTCGTCTGCATTGTTGGGTCTGGTGTCTCAACTTCCTTTTGACAATATCCCATAAATTATCCATAGGGTTTAAGTCAGGTTTGTTTGCTGATCAATCAAATACAATGATACTGTTTAAATAAACAAGATATTAATACTTTTGGCAGAGTTGACAAGTGCCAAATCGTGCAGGAAAATGAAATTTCCATCTCCAAAAAATTTGTTGGCAGAGGCGAAGCATGAGGTGCTTTAAAAATTCCCAGTTGAGAGTGTGCTAATAACTGCCATCTAAACATGTGTCAAGTCAGTCTTCCCCATGATTGTGTAGCCTACTGAACCAGACCTAAAGGACTATTTTAAATGCTTAGGAAGTCGTTGCAGGTGTTTTGTGTTAATTATTCAAATTTTCAGATTTAATAACTTTGGTTTGGTAAATCATACTCATCAACATTAGCATAAAAATTTTTGATAGATAACTCTGTTTGTAATGAATCTATGTAATATATGCGTTTCAGTTTTTATATTGCAATAGTGAAATAAATTAACTTTTTTAATGATGTATTAAATTACTGAGATGCACCTGTATGTAAGGATCCCTGTAGATTAAGTAGGACGGGTTTCGATGGGTGTATTTTATGCACGACAGCTGTTTTACCTACTTAGCTTTTACACAAAAAGTACAGGTTGCTAGTGTTTTACTGCTTTAAAAAGTCATTAAAACACTAAAAGATTGCAGAAACTTTAGAATAAGGGTTTTTAAAAGCATATTTCTTAAACATTATTCTTAAAATATATACAACTTTTCTTATCGCATTGCACATTACAATTGCATACATTATAAAGAAGCAAAGAAGAGGAATGAAAAAGTGTGGAAGTGTTACTGGAGATTCTGCCTGCAGAGCACCAGTGAAATGCTTCTAAATAAACCTCTGGAACACTTCATGTAACAAACAAACAAAAACAAATTTACAAACTGTAAATTCAAAATTGAGTTGAATAAATTAAAAAACTCCTGATATTCTTGCATTCCATCTTTGGTGATTTAAGGCACTTTCAGAAAAATGTAAATATAATGTGATATATACACAATACTCAACCCCATACAACTACTGTTCTTATGGAGGCTTTACTAGTCTCACTTTCATCATTCACCAGTTACTGCAATGGCTGCTAAATGATGGGCAAGTGCTGAAGCGTTTCTGTACGATCATGCTGATGTATGCTTTCATTAGTTTAGCGATGTCCATTACCTACACATACACACAGAAAAAAACACAATCACAATTGCAGCAGAAGTCATGTAGATGGTGACAGTCACGATTAAGAAACTGTAATACCCCAGAAACTTTTACATGGTTGCTGTTTAGCTGTTGTAGTTCTTTTGAGTGCTGGGTGAGGTATAAGGTGCAATTTTGGGGAAAAACTATTTACGCTTTGTTTTTGGATAAAGTAATTTTTCCAATAAATTGGAAATTATTATCTATTATGATTTTTTAAAAACATCTATTTAAAGTTGCACAGTTTTAAATTAGGCTAACTCACTACCACTAAATCAGCATCACATCAGCAGCCTGATGTGTGCCCAGAGATTTGGGGAAAAGCAGAATCACCATAACTCTGGCCAAAATCAAACTGTGTGATAAACCTAAAATGTATTAATATGATACCATATTTCTGATGAGGGCTGTGGTAAGTCTGGAGCTACAGTAAAACACTGACTAAAAATCAGAAAACTAATGTCTGGCTCTAACCATAATTGGCTACCTACCCCCATTAAAAACATTCAAGTTCACATTCTGCATTCTCGTGTTTTAAACATGGTAGTAATTCAAATTTCTTTAAGCCAATGCACAAAAAGTTTTAGTACAAATCTATTTTGTTGATTCCAATCCACTCTTTTTCCTGATGCGTGTGCACTTTTTTTTTTCATCATTTAGCATACATTATTGCAAAGCAGTCTTAATTCCTGAAGCATTAGCAAATCCATATGACCTTGCCAACAATTAATTTAAACAAATTTAAAGTGTGAAACACATAGCATATGCACCAGATCAGTTGCTGAGTAGTTATTATTACCTGACAGGTTTGGAAAAGCAGGTCTCGTCCCTCCACAGTGATCTTGTAAATGTTGGGCTGGGGTGCTCCAAAAGACAAAATTTCCTCGTATGAAAACATCTCCAATGGCCATGCCTCTCCTCGCTTATATACGCACAGCCCTGTGCGACTTACTCCTAGCCAGAGGTCTGCAGGGTAAACACCATCCATGCACTGACAGAGAAACAGAAAGAGTAATACTGATTATGTAACATTACAAACATATTTTTGTTGTTATTATTCTATTACTGATATAAGAAAATCAAGTTGATGATTAAATAAATGAGCATTTTTATTTAAAGAGATATTTTATTTGTTTTCTATTTAGAGCACTGAAACAATTTCTTCTAAAACTACATAAACGCCCATTGTAAAAACAAATACAAAGCTAAAAACAAGTTAATGGTACTAAGTAGTAATCACCTTGATGAAGAATTACGGAATAAAAATGGCTATGGGCCAATAATTTATTTTTGCTATATTGTGTGTGTAGCAACTAATGCATTTTGTTAACCAAAGGAAATCAAATCATAAGTTTTATTATATGTTAATTGTGTGTGTTCATGCTTGCTTGTGTGCACATATATCAGCACCTACCTCCATGTTGAACAGTGTGGACCCATAACCCTGCCATTCTCTAACCAATCCCATGTATTTGATCATGGCATGATCCTGACTCATTCCATGTAGCTTCTTCCATTTTTCAACCAAACAACTTCTTAGCTCTGTCTTCTCATCCTGAAACCAAGCCTCTATAGCAGCAGTTCCGTCCAACTGTCTCTGCCGCCCAAGTGACCCCCGAAAGCTTCGCCTCAGAGTACCCTCCAAAAAACTGCCCCGCTTTTTTTCGGAGCCTGTTGAGGCCATGTTGCTAGAGAAGCGCTGAATCCGAGCACGAAGACGTGCTACAGGGAACATTTGCTCCAAATCTGGCAAAGCAGTCTGTGTAGAACAGTTCCCAAAAAGATACTGAAGCCGTAGAGCTGCCAGGAACTGAAGAGTTTCCTCAGGAGCAGGATACTGCCCAGTGATCACAGCCTCATGGGCCTGACAGAAACAACAAATACATGGAAATATACATAAGAAAAATGTTACTTGTGAGGTCAAAATCATTCACTTCTGAAGAGCTTAATACATTCCTCAAAATCATTTAAATAATTATTTTTGTGCTTAACTAGTCACTGAAAACAGAAAGAACATTTAGTTAAAGGTTGTAATTAATCTCTTTCATGAGATCATAAAAATTAAATGTTGTTGTCATGGTAAATTAAATGTATTGAAACTAAAAGTGGCTACGACAGTAACTTTTGATTAAAATAGTAAAGTACTAAAAATTCTATTTAGAAAAAAACTGTCAAGTGGGGCAAAACTCTTCAAGGATTACAGTTATATTCACAAAAGTTAAGTATTTTGTGGTCACTAGGACAAAGTCTTTACTACCCTGAACTACAATCCTAAGCACACAGATTTCTGGATTTGTTTGAAACTATGAAAAATTTTCATTGCAACAATCATAGAGGATTATGAATAACAGTATTTGCTAGTTGGCCTTCACGTGCATTAGAACTTGAGTGACATGCCATTATTAATCCATATGACTTAATATGTTGACCCACCCTTTGCAGCTATAATAGCTACAACTCTTCTGGGAAAGCTTTAGGCAAGATTTGAGGAATTTGTGAAAATTCTTTCAGATAAGCATTTTTAAAGTCAAAAGTCTCTGCTCTAATGTATTTTAAATGTGTTATATTGGGTTGAGGTCAGGACTACATTTATTTCTGGTAAAAGACTGGAACTTAGTAAAAGTCAGAGGGTCCTTCTAAATGTATTATTGATTACATGTAAGTACCGTAGGTTCCAAGATTTATTTAATCTTTCCATGACTAAAAAACAATATAAAAAGCAAAATATCAAGCTTTTGTAATAAACCTCATTAGGAGGGGTAAGTGAAAGAGAATCCATAAAGAAGACCTTCAGCTGCTATAGACTTATTATTGAGTATAGGTATATGTCAATGTAAATAAAGTGGTATATTATGAGGAAAGGACTCTTAATGTAAAAAATAACAGATTCTTAGCATTAGCTCATTGAACATATTTTTTTTTATTACTGACCTTTTAAAAGAGGTCTAAATAATGGCCTGCCTATATCAAACAGGAACAACCAAAATACAGGTAAATTATGTACAAGCATGTTAAATAAATCACACCTGTTCAAACATAAACGCAAACTCGACACTCTCGACAGGAATGTTCTCAGTGTCCGTAAAACAGTACAGCTTAAAATATAACTTCCATTCCTCAGCTTGACCGTCTTTTCCATTTGGCAATCTGAAAGAGAAAGTGAATTGTAAAAACTCCCACCCCCATTTTTTAAATTAATTTTTATCATTGCTATTTTTTGCATTTTAATTTCAAATATTGCAAAAGTGTAACATCTAGAATAGTTTTTTTCAGGTGACTTAAAATAAGTTTCAAACCGATTACAAACAACTAACTTTAAATAATATGTAACATAACTGCATGACATTAAGAAAAGTACAAAACCTGACGATAACCACATGAATAATAATTCCCATGCTCCCATTGACATTCGCGAAACTACATCTCTTCGGTCAACTGAATCTGATGAGGTTTTTTTCAAAGTATTGCCAACTGTATTTGTGTGCATACCGAACACTCCTCATTATTAAATATTTATGTTACTGCATATGAGCATGGTTGCTTTCGGTTTTTGGGTGCAGTCTTTTGTTTGATTACCCTCCATTATGAACAATAAAACGTCTCTGATCTATTCCGTGAGAGTCCGGTCCCGTTGAAAAATAAGTTATGTAAATTTGGACATTTGTGAATTGCCTCTTTCTTGAGTTTGTGGTTGATATTATAGTTATTTCATTTGTTATATTTTTTCTAGTTTGTTTATAATTATTTATAATTCTTTGTTAATCTTCTGAGCAACAGGGTTGTATCTGGCAGTTCAGGTTAGAATTTTACAAATCACTGCAAGTCTTCAAAGCAAGTAAATCTTTTCCAACTCTGTCCACCGCATCTTCTGCTTTTACACCAACTCATTGACTCTTTGCCTTCTTTCCCTCTTCCTAACCACCTTTTCGTCTTCTTGCATACCACCATTCAACACTATCTAGCTACACTCTCCCGTGCTACTATCTTATAATCACAAATCTCTTTTAAGCAACCTCATCTACACATGATGTCTACTTGGCTCATGACTTCACTGTAGTAGACAACCCTGTGTTCGCCCTTTTTTTGGAAATTTGTGAAAATTAAAAAATCTATTTTTCTAGGAACTGCCCATAACATTCTCCAGTCCACTGTTTTCTTCACCAACATTCCCACTGAAATCTACACCAATCACCACTTAGGGTTAGCAGTGGCGTGGTGGTTAGAGAACTAGCCTTTGAACAAGGTAGCTAACCCTGAACTGCTCACAGGTCGCCGTGGTGATTATTGTTAACCTAGACCATTAATGATCTAGTATGGGGTAAATATGATGAACTCACATCATGACAAATGTTTTAGGACAAATTCCCTTCCTGACACTACCTTCATGAGAAATCCATAATAATGGCTGGTTTAGCTGAGCACCATGGTGTAAAAGTAAAAAGTAAAAGAACTCAATCTTACCTTTCAAACTTAGCAAGGACATCGGCCACAATGGTGCGGCTTTCAATAGCCTTGTCTATGATGCCATCGTGTTCAAACAGAGCAAACATGTTTCTGCTGTCCTCCATAGCAAGGCCCTTCAACAACTTATCTACTACCTACAAACACACCCATGCCATATTGACATGATATTGTCAATAATAGTATTTAAATACAAATTGAAAATAATGCTGAAAATAAATCATAAAGGAAAAGTTTAAAGGAACTTGTGTACCTCTCCTGCTGTTGTGTGCGAGTTGATGGCTATTTTGCAGGATCCACCTCCATGGCAATAAACTGTTGAAGTCATCTCTTGTCTTTTAAGAATAGCTTTAAGCTCCTCATGTGAAGGTACACACTCTCGAGCACGTACATGATGCAGTGCTTCTTGGCAAAATACAGAATATCGATCCATCTCTGTGTCTGGAAATAACTCGTGTGTTCTGTCAATTAATAAATGAGTTAACTGTCATTGATTTAAATGAACTTCATGATGGATGTCTATATGAATACAAGCAGAGGTTGTATGACAGAAGGTATATGCAGATGTGCGCACACATAAACACTAACCTTTTGAGATGAAATTTGAGATATTTCAGAATGGTTCTAGAGGTTGGGCTAAATGTACAGCACATGCAGGTTAAGAGTTGCCAGCCACTGATGTGGGCAGGGCCACCTATCTCTGGTGGTTGGGTTGTTTGTTTGATGAGTTGACAGTAAATTTCATCTCTTAGGGGTCGCAAGTCTTGTGCTGTCTGAAGAAGACACTGGATGACTGATGTAGGGTCAGAAGCCACCTCAAGCTGCTGAATATTGCTAAAGAGATTCAGAGCTTCGACCTGCAAAGTGCTGTAACTACGTCCATTATCTAAAAAAACAAAAATCAGGTGTATCTACTGATGGTAACATCTTTATGTGACATAGCAGCCATGTGGACTGGACTATGGTCTACTACTAACATTTTACATAACTGGCAGAATGTGTAGTACTTACTACTGTGATGGACATCTCCGTAGGGCAGAGGCAGTAGTGGTGTATGCAAAGAATGGTGTGTGTAGCGAAGTATTGGGTTCCTTTTGTAAATCTGATCCACCACCTCCGAGTTTAGACAATTTTCCTGAAATACATGGACATTTTATGTAATTTTAACAAACAACAAGTGTACCAATTTTCATGCAAGACAGACATAAATTAATTATGTTTACTATACTATACAATAATTGTATTAATTTATTTTTATGAAATAATTCACACTGAATATATTTGTGCTGGATTCACAGACTAAACTGGATAAAGAGGAAACCAAGCATCACAAGGAGGCTAGTATGCAAAAATTCTTTATAAAGCGTTGTCCTTTTTCTGCTAAACCACCTTTTCACTGCTGCACATACTCCCCAATATACGGTTTTAATGACACATTCCTGTCTACATCCTCGAAGCCACCAATTGTTCAATTTCATCTGCGTTTTGTGATGCAGACTGCAGTACCATGTGCAAATAGCCACACTAACATTTTTGTTTAGGTTACCATAATGTCCTTGATGCTGCTGAATATATGTGTCTAATGAATGGTGGCTGTGTGGCTTACCTTAATGTTCTGGATGAGCTGTTGAGTATGTGTGTCTAATGGTGGTTTGCTATCAATAACATTCTGCACAGCATTGGCCCAGCGACATACTTCACTCTGAAGCTTACTATACAATCTGTATGAATGCTTATGGCCAAAGACTGTTACACTCCAGTAACCTACACACATACACACACATTTTGGTATTATGGGTACAAACTAAACATGGACAAAATACACGTCATCACAAAGTGCGTTTTTCTTCTTTAACAAGTCAGTTTTAAAATTTTATTATAAATGATTGATTTGTAAATAGATGCGATAAACAGTGGCTTAGTGTTTAGCACTGATGCCTCACTGCTAGAAGACCTGGGTTTAATTCCCAGATCAACCCAGGAGCGTTCTTGCAAATTTGCATGTTCTACCAGTGTCTGCATGGGTTTTCTCTGGGTACTCCAGTTTCCTCCCACAGTTCAAAGACATGTAGTCAGGTTCAGGTGATTGGTATATTTGCACAGTGTGTGTGTGTGTATCCTACCATGACCCTGGAAGAAATAAGTGATGGTTAAACCAAATATATTCACAGTGCCCTGCATATTTGTTTACACCCCTGATTATTAGGCGTTAAAACCCTTAAAATAAATGTAATAATCTCACTCTGATCAACTCAAGTGAATACAAAAAATAAAGAAGAAATCCTGACTAAGAATAAATTATTACCCATAAAATGACCTGTTCCACAATTATTAGCACCGTTTACAATTTCTTGGAAATAAATATATTTAAACCATTTATGCCAATTCTACTGTAGTTTATAAAGTGAATCAAAGTATCTAGGATCTT
>JAOTRQ010050366.1:0-15369 GCA_028565875.1 Hoplisoma paleatum
GTCTTTATTTGCAGACGACCAATAAGTAACCGGTTGCTGGCCACATCGCCCTCTATTTGAAAGGTTAATTTAAATCTAAGTAGTTGCTTCTTGTTCGTTTGTTTAACCCTTGCGTAACTTGCATTCACCGTGTCATATATGTGTGCATAATTCTAAACCAACTCAGTAAGTCTTTTTTGTGACATATTTGTGGACTTAATAACCCCCCCCACACACACACTATTTCCAGTGGTATTACTCTGTTTATTCTGGAATAGTAAGATCCATGTAAAGATTGTTTATGTGTAATTAGTAATAAGTAACTTCTTGGGAACTCTGTGTGGTTTCGACGAGAAGGCTGTGATAAACAAAGCAATGGTGTGGATCTGTATAGGGAACAATAGTTATAGCCAAAAATCTAGATTCATTGCATAGTGGAATTCATTGAGATGAAAATAACATTGACATGATCAATGTAAATTAAAATTATTGTCCCATAAAGGTCTGGATTTGGTACCATACTCAAAATCAAAGTGGAAGATCAAACTTTAGTTGGAATTCCTCAAGACAATTTAAAATGAAGTTAAGTTGTGTGTGTGTGTGGTCTAAGGGATGTCCTACCAGACCTGGATTAAAGCATCTGTCAACTCCTGGACAGTCTGTTGGCGGTGGTGTTGGTGGATGGAGTGAGACATGATGTCCCAGATGTGCACGATTGAATTCAGGTCTGGGGAACTGGCGGGCCAGTCCAATGCATCAATGCATTTACCATGCTGGAACTGTTGACGCACTTCAGCCACATGAAGTCTAGCATTGTCAAGCACGCCGTACCCACTGCACCAGCATATAGTCTTACTATAGAACTTACCCCTCTACCTCATGGTACTCAGGATACCTCTGGCTTGCATAAAAGATTGCTTCCCAAAACCATTACTGACCCACTGCTAAAGTAATCATGCTGGAGGATGTTGCAGGCAGCAAAATGTTCTCCAGACTGAATCACATCTGTCACATGTGCTCAATGTGAACCTGCTGAACGCCCTGAAGTAGGCACTCAGGGTGCCAATGTTGTGTTCTCTAGTAAATGTCAACTAACCAACTCTAAGCACAAGCACCACTGGTAGATGTCAGGACCTGATACGACTCTAATGGAATCTGAATCTGACAGTTTGGCCTGTAAACATGAATATTAATGGTCTGCTGGCAGTCATTTTGCAGGGTTCTGGCACCCTGTAAAGGAGGATGTAGCATGCCTGCTTCTGGGTTGTTGTCCTCATACAGCCCCATATTTGATGGCCTGTCACCTGGCACATACAGGAAACCTTCTTGCCACAGTTTGCATTGATGTGCCATTCTAGATGAACTACTCTACCTGAACAACTTCTGTGGGTTGTAGACACCACTTCATGCTTCCTTTAGAGCTGCGAGTGTTGACAAAGTTTAAAAAGTGACCAAAGCATCATCCAGAAATGATTACAGTCTGTGGTCACCACCCGTCTTGTTAATCGCTTTTTTATTTCTACCTGTAGTATGTTCCATTTGCACAACAGCAGGTAAAATTGATTCACAATCAGTGTTGCTTCCTAACTGGACAGGGTGATTTCACAGAAGTGTGGATTGACTTGGATGATGGATTGATGATTGGATAGATGGTTGGTTGGTTAGTAGAGGAAAACGTAAAAGCCAACATCAATCCAGACTTCTTAGTGATAAAGTCTGACCTTGTAAGAACATACCTTAAAACTACACTGTCTCCTAGTTCACTGTGTGCATTGATTTCCTGTTTTTCCTGATTTCCAGGACTTCTGGTATGCATATATATGAGTACATAGCCCTCTTCCACTGCCCTGCACAAATAATCATTAGTAGTACACGATGGACGTGAGGTCAGCCAGATTGGTACATAATTAGCATGCTGACCTACACATCAGTGCCAGCAAGAGCACATGTGTTTTAATGATTCACCTGTCTATTCCTGTGCTCATAATAATGCAACCATATGCTGGACTTGACTCTATTTAAGCTAGGATAGGTGAGAAACACATAGTTACTAGCTCTGTTTTCTCCCCACTTACTTTCAGTGTATATAATCAGAAATAAGGAGGTTGGGTTGCTGGAGCATATTTTCCCCACCTTTTCATTTATGCTTCCGGTGGGTGCAAGGCACATTAACCTAACTGGACAGAACTCTGGGAGGAAAACAGTCCCCTCTCTCAATATGAATATATATAGTTGTACTGGCAAAATATTTATCAAACCCGTTGTGCTAAAAGTTTTGAGTTTGAGATGCCATTGGACCGGTGATTGGATCATGTGATTGATATGACCAACTCTGGTCTTTCATCTCGTCTTTCTGGCTTTCCACCATTTCTGATTAAATAAGCGGTGAAAGTGAGTGCATGTGGAAGGCATGCAAACTTTACCCAGATTATCCCATCTGAGGAACATATTCAAGATCCAAGGACCGTTGCTCTGGGTTAACAGTGTTAGCCATTCCAAATTTAGACAGTAACAAGGAGTTGAATGAGAATGTTGTTTATAAATCAATCAAATCCAGTGTTTTTTACACACAAGCTTTAATGGATGAGCAAAAAAAAGGTTATTGTCTAAGGCTCAACAAGTAGCATGAATGTATTTTCATGTGTTAATGTGTGCTAAAATTTGTAATCTTCTTTTTGGGTATTGAGTTGGTGTTTTGACACCATTTGGCTATCATGGCAAGCTGTGACTGCACCCCAGTTAGCATTCGCATAAGGATCATCTGCTGCCAGGTCCTTCTTTTTATCCTATCTATCTATCCTTTCTTTCTATTCTATCCAAGCTATCCTTTCTATCTATCTATACATGTAATGTTTGTATTTTGTTTGTCATCCTATCTGTTTTTAGATTCAGTAGTGTCACCTTTAAAAAAAAAAGTTTAATTCATGCTTTTTAATTCATTGCTTTTCTCTTGACCAAAACCTTGAGAACGATCCAATCCACCAAATTTAGTTTAAACTGTAATTAAAAACTACATATCTCAGTGGCGTTGTCAAACTCTATGTTTAAACCTTATTAGAAATGGAGTTGTCGTGAGCACTAGGACCTGTTCTGTTTACCTGAAGAGGTTTGATTGTTTTTTTGTAGCTGAATTTAGTGTCGACAGAGAAACTTGCAAACCTTTTGAGATCGGTTAGTGATGCAATATTTACTTGCTTTTTTATTGCTATCTTTTATGGCATAGTGTGTGCATATGGAATTCAGGATGCTCTTACATCACTGATCTGTAGAATTTGTGGCTCTCCGAGTAGAAAACGAAATGCCTTTTTATGTATTAAAACTACTTTCGTTTTCAGAGAGAACCATCGCCATGGGTTTGCATTTTTGTCATTTGGCAAACGCATTTATCCAAAGTGATGATTTTAAAGGACACAACAGCAGCAACCTTGCACAAACCAGCAACCTTCAGATTACTGGTCCTTACTACTAGTTACATTAACCGCCATGCTATGGTCGGCCACGTAACTAATAGGTAATTCATGTTAATATATCATCAAGGTTTTCACACAGTTTACACAGAAAAGACACCAAACATGGGAAGCAAACCCAGGACCATCTTGCTGTGAGGTGACAGTGCTACTCTCTACTGCCCTGACACTTTAATGCAAAGCAACTTTCAGCAGGTCAGTTTCGGCATGTCTAATCAATAAAAGGTTGAGGATCCAACATATCATAAAGACCTGTAAGCACATCAAACTGAACCATCAAACTGTTATTTATTAATCCAGTATCTTGTACCCCTACTCTATTACTGCCCTGCAATATTTTTCCTTCATTCCAGTCTTTGCCAACTTAGTGAAGTTTAAACACTTCAAATTAATTGCAACAATTAGCATGTTAATGTATGCACATTTCTAATCTGGTCCATGTACTGCCTTCCATAAATTAAAGTATAAGTGATGATAAAAAACACTTTTAATAGATGATAATTGTATATAATATAAGCGTGTCATTAACATTTAAGGATATGTGGAGTATAATAGTAAAATGTGTAAAGAAATAATAGTTCTCAAAACGTGTTGAATAAAATATACAATATAATTATACCAAATAACTCAGGGTTCACAACAGCCAGTCAATCGTTTCTACCTCACCCCTCGTGCATCTTCTGCTCTTACACCTACTCCCTGTACATCCATATATCTCCTCTTTGATCCTCCTCTCCACCTCCTGCTTGGCAGATCCATATTTTATAGTATCCTAGCAATATATCCACTGTCCAAACCATCTGTCCTCTCTAACTTTCTCTGCCAATTTTCAGACTTCTGACGTTCTCATTACTAAACCTTTACATCCTGGTTACCCCCAAAGAAAACGTCAATATCTTTAGCTCTGTTACCGCAACCTCTGCTTCCTGTTTCTTAGTCAGTGCCATTGTCTGATTACTGGGTGGTCTCATTATTCTCTTGTAATTTTTATACCATGTCACACATCAATCTTTACTACACTGATTACCATCCTCATTACAAAATCCACCATCAGGTTTGTTTCCCACCCTTGACACATAACCTACTCATAACCTCCTATTTGTTTCCTTCACCAACATGCTCATCTGCTCCAATCTGCTCCTCTTTTCTCCCTGCAAATGCTCTCAACCACTTAATTTACCTCCCTCCAGAATCCCTGGTTCTCCTCTAACTCACAACTAACTTGTGCATAGCCATCGACAGCATTCACCATTACACCTTCCATTTTTCCACCCCGCATGTGACACTTTTTTCACCTTAACATTTTTTTTTGCATAGTCCTCATTCAGTATACAATATAAACAAATTAAAATTCCTGTAAATATAAGAAGGGGCTAAATCATGGCTATAAGACCAGTTACTTAAACTATCTTCATGGTCCCAACTAAACTATAAAAGTGCAGAGACTTTGTGAAGATTATTCAGATTTCTATCCCTACAAAGTGTTGTTCTCTTTTGATGAGTAAACATTTTACTAAACAAGAAAGGTTTACATATGACATAGAAATCCATTTAGCAATCTGATCGAGCTGTAAAATATTTAATTTACTTTTCTGGCATTTAGCAGATATCTCCATCCAATACAATGTACTGTCTAAAGAGTCAAGGGCCCAACATTGACAACCTGACAGTTTTCTGAGCTCAAACCAGCAAACATTTTCTTATTGTCCATCCAGACAATAATTTGTAAATAAGAATAAAAAATAAGCATATGACAATATAATGACTAAATACATAGTTTCTTAAGACATGTTAAATTTCTATTTGTCATTACACATATACAGATGTACAGTACAACGAAATGTTTCTATTTGCATATCCCAACTTGTCTGGGGTCAGAGCGCAGGGTCAGCCAACGTACGGCGCCCCTGGAGCAGACAGGGTTAGGGGTCTTGCTCAAGGACTCAGCAGTGGCCGTGTAGCAGAGCCTGGACTTGAACCCCCAACCATTGAGTTCACAGCCCAACACTCTACCCACTAGGCTACACTGTCCGCTATGTTTTACATACACTTGATTATTTTTTTATTGACACACTTATACTTTTCAGAAGTCAATTTCATTAAATTAATCCAGTATTTAGGAACCATTTAATTGCATTTTAGCAAAACGTGCACAAAATGTTTTTCGGAACTTTTTTTTGGCTTATGAACATGTTATAAGATTGCGCTATTTAAATTATTGACATTCAGCACATTGTCTTTTATCTACAGCTTTCCAAGAAAGTGCTTCACTTGAAGCATTTTTATGAGACTGTTATTGAAAACCTGCACAGTCTATTTCAGAAGTCATAAAGCAATATTCAGTAAGTTTTTATTGCTATGTTGCTAAGGTTATATGTCTAACACTATAATGTACAATATTACTATATCGAATCCAGCAGCTCAGTAAACACAGGTAGTAGTAGTACTAAAATGATTACGCCTGTCGTTTTAAAACAGCTTAGGAAAAAAATGATTGTCTTGTCAAAAGTTGTGCTGTGTGTACAGCTTGTGAGTTTTGCCGACTTCTTTCAGATCACAAAGTTTAAACAGATTTTAAGGGCATGAACAAGGAGTTCTCACAGTGGCTCGAAGGCTAATTGGGTAACCTGTCATATCAGAGCAAAAAGGTTATGAGTTTGATCCTCAGCCAGGGTAATTCTAGATCTATTTTGTGTAAAGTTTGCATGTTCTTTCAGTGTCTGCATGACTTTTTCAGGGTGTTTAGTTTTACCCACAGCTCAATAGATGCAGTCAGATTAATTGGAGACACTGAATTGACGCATTAACCAGTAAAACTGTACTAAGACGCATTAACCAGTACAACTGTAGTACTGATCCCAAGCCTATGTAAATAGGTAGGGTTGGGGGGAGGGTTAGGGGAAGGGTTGGGCCCAGTATAAAAAAATGAGATGCAGGCTTTTGTAGGATGGATTGGTGTCAAGAAGGCCAGCAAAGAAGCCTCTTCTCTTACAAAAACAAAACAGAAAGGATAGAATGAGGCCATGCACAAGGTACTGTATAGGGATCCGACTGTAGATGACTAGAATAAAGTTGTTGCCATTTCAAAAATCCTTTTATTCGGGACATCCGAAGTAAAATGAATGTCCAAAAGAAAAAAAAGTCCTGAGTCCTGTATCATGCCAACAGTGCAACCTTCTCAGACCAGTCATGTGTGGGGGTTTTTCTCATCGATGTTCTATTCCTGAGACCACTGCCACGAATAAGTAATGGAATCAACACATTATCCAAAAGCCCCCTTTTCCAATGATCCCAGTGAATTTGGGATCCAAACCAAAACCTATAAACTAGTTTTAACTCCAAACACGGATCATTTAAAAAGCTGATCCCCAGCACACTTAAAACTCCTTAAAAACAATTACAAAAGATCCACAACTAAATATTAGGTCTATTAACTTTAATCTATTTCAGGTTAATCTGATCTAATATTTTCAGACAAAGACTGTTTCCTTCTGAACTGTGTATCAGCTCCAGATGTAAATACCCGATTTTTGATCTTTATTCTAATGTTCATTTTGTAATGTTAAACCCAAATGTTTTTAGTATACAACAATAAAAGGAATAAAAAAAGATAAGTATTTATTGAAAGTATTGTCACGAGATTAACAGAGCTGTTTATAACAATTATGTATAATATTTGGATGACCTTCGTTTGCATAGAACTTCGTCATGGTACTGCTTGATCAACTGCATGTTTTTTTATTGGGTTGTTGTTTGTTCCACCTGTCAATAAATGCAGAAGATGGATTAGCTACTAATAGCTGACCTTAACCGTCAGTAAATTGGTACATGTTTGATGCCCTGTGATGGATTAAAGCTTTCCAACGTTGCAATGATTGTTCCTGAATGGGCTCCAGACCCGCAGCACCCATGTGGTGGTAATAATTAAGAATATACATCTAAACCGTATTCAGTTAAACCATAAAAAAATCTTTTGTTTCTGCTAGGCATTTGATTTTCATATTTTCACCTGAGCCGCAGGTGTGCTGCCAGCTGTTGTCTCCTCTTTTATACATTTTTGTCTCAATATATATAAAAAAAATAGAAGAAATAAAGTTTTGATTCAGTCAAGCTTTATTCTTGCAAAAACAGCCAGCTGAACTCTGGGTTTAGATCTGGCTGCCGGTTCAACTATGAATAATTTACTTGCATGGAGTCAGCTTTTTGGAGGGCTGGTGCACAATGGGAGCTGAGTTCAGCACTGTGAGATGTTTTATTATTCTTCTAGACAAGAAGAGCCAACTGCATATAAAAAAAACTTGAATTTCAATTTTGATTCTAGATTTTGTGTGCTCACTAAATCTGCCTTACTTCTATAAATAACACTTACATACATTCACTTTGCTCAGAACATTATGTAGTAGGGAATAAATAGGGAAAACTTGCATGCACATTGTAATGTTTGCCAAGCAGCTGTAAGAACATATCACAGATTAAGATATTACATCAGGTAAATTTCTTTTGTTTGTGTAAATGTAGCGTTTGTATTATGGTTTATCATAAATAATGAGGTCAAAAGCTTGTGTGTGTGCAAATATATTTAAATAGGAATTATGACTGAGTCTGGAGTTTGGACTACAGTTTGGGACTACATAATAAGCATTTTCATCACGGCATCTTGTTTAAATTATTAGATACTTTATTACCTGTTTAGTAAATCATCTTAAAAATTAATGTAATATTCAATGGAAGCTCATTCATTTAGTAAAACAATAAAACTCTCACAAAAACAATAAACATGGCTGCCAATGCTGGGCAAAATAAAAACATAGACTTGTTAGAAAGGCTTATAGAAAATGCTAACAGGTTATAGCACTTCGTCCTATTGTTTTGAGTGGCAATGCTACGTGCATTAGCATGGTAGTGAAAAGTGACATGATGTCTAAGTAGTGTTGTTCAAATAACCGTATTATTAGCTATGACTATTGTATTCATTCAACGTGAACGTGAGACAGCTGCTTACATTTCCAAACAGCCTAAATTATGCTTCGGCACTACATTTTTACAACCGCTTCACAGTTGTTGTCATATAATTTAATCTGCAGCATTACAATTGTCTTGCTATTAAATATTTCTCTATAATTTATTTCTGAGGCTCCGAGTGACATGGTGCTTTAGTGGTTAGCATTCGCTTCAATCTATAAGCGAGGCGGTTATCCAGTTATCCGAGAGTCTGTATGGAGCGTTGTGTTGTCTTTCTGTCTATGTTTGCTTACTCTAGGAGTGCCAGTTTCTACCTCCAGTCCAAAAATATCTAAGTAAGGTAAATAGGAGACACAAAACTGTCCATGACTGTGTTTGATTAAAAAAAAAAAACTTGTGTATTTTGGTAACTTGTGTAATTTGCTATATACACCTGAAGTGGTCCTTCAGTCATTGTTATTGATTCTAGTATTGTAATACCTTGTAGTATCATTCTGAAGGAAGCATACAATACAGGTGTGTATTGCAGTACTTTATGTCTGTTTTTTGCCAAGGGGCATATTAGAAATTAGAGGTGGGGTTAAAAAAACAATTGAAATTGAAAATGTGTCAACAGAAAAGCTTGCGTCCGGGTATAGAATGATTAAATTTTGTGTGTTTGTCATGAAGGTGTAGAATATGGCTTCCTCATAAACAAACAAACAAACAAACATTCAGAGGCCTACAAATATTTGCCCAAAACATAATTTCAAATCAGACTTCCAATTTAACCAAAGCTTCAAGGAATCAGTTCTATAATATCTAAGACTGGAACTCTTGATTACTAAATTGAAATACTGTTTAAATGTTATTTATATAAATCAGTTGCAGAATTAAACCCACAGTTATCTGAAAGCTTTTGTGTCAAAAATATCTGCATTTACTGAAATTCCTAATTAGTCCATTTACTTTATCAGCTATGTCAGGTGAATTTTCAATGACAAGAAAATAATTCATAGTGATAGTATGTATATAAATATATACACTATGTTTGCTTACTTGCTTGCTGTTGTGTGTCTGTTACTGTGTATTTCGCTGCACGGATGTTAATAATACATGTGTGTAGAGTGTTGAAAAAAGTATTCTAAATCTAAAAACTTTACCACAGTATTTAAGTGATGTCTATAAGTAATTCTTATTCTCACAGATATTTTTGTCTAGGCTTTGAACTTGTACTGTACCTGTAGTGCATGCATTATTAACAGAATAAAAAGCTCAACATAGTAGGATAAAAAGTAACAGAAAGGCACCTAAATGCCTGTAGAAAGATTCCTGAGTTATGGACATGCCCCACACTTGTCTACTGGGATTTCCTCCAGCTAGCTGATTTTTTAAAGATCCATTTCAACATACAGTGCGGTGTACAGACCACCATCTGTTCTCTTCACAATCAAAGCTCACTTTAATGTAACATGGGGGTTAGAAACCAATGCCACTTTTAGCTCCAGGCATGCATCAGAAAAGTCTGTATGGGTTTAGTAAACCGGTATAAGCAACAGAGGTCCAGTCTGATATTATTTTTACTGCATACTACAGTCCTCCTATAAACGCATTATCATGAATGAATATATAATTTATCACCAAAAATGAATGGCTGCTAAATGCATAGTCACTAGTTTGCCAACTTTCAGAACAGCAATGTTGATTGACCTTTTTTATTTTTTTAGCAATCATGCATAATATAATGACCACTGACAGGTGAAGTGACAAGTGAACATTTATCTTTGAATGTAGATGACAAGGTAAATCAGAGACCGAGTCATGGCCGACCGTGGCTCATTGATCCATGTGGAAACTGAAGGCTGGCCTATGCGGTCCGATCTACCAGACAAACTTTTGATTTAAGACTCAAAGATTTATTGTCATATGCACAATGAGAAAGCATTTTTCCTTGTACAATGAAATTCTTACTTTGCTGCTCATTGAGAATGCCAGTAGCTCAAACTGCATCACTTATTTTGTATTTGGGGAGATGCCATCGCTAGTTTTGGCTCACACGTACATTGCCTTGTTTTCTCTGTAAGTGAGAGTGCTGTTGGTTCAGCATTGTTGTTGGGATTGTTGCTGTTGGCTGTTGTTTGTGTGTGTGTGTGTGTGTGTGTGTGTGTGCGTGCGTGCGTGCGTGCGTGTGTGTGTGTGTACACGCACACGTGCATGCGTGTGTGTGTGTAAGAGGGACAGAGTATTGACGGCAGAATACAAAGCAATGTGGACAGAGGCAGGTATCCCACTGTGATACTACAAGTCATTGTGGAATCTTTTGGGAAATAGGGACACTGTTGTAGTTGGGAAATTGATTTCCAGCATTTTTCCTGTCCAACATTCTAGAATCTTTATATATTCTGTATCTGGTGTTTCACAACAAATAACGGGTGCTGCAGGTAGACCATTCTTTATCCAGCACACACTTACAATACCCAGACTTAAATGCATAACATAACAAACACACAGGCAGACTTATGCATCTTGTTGAGAAAGCCCTTATAATTAAAGTCTTCTTAATCTAACACTTTATTTTATTTTCAATATTAATGTAGTTTCCATCTTTAAATCTCTGCTTGATTCTGGTCAGGGTTGTGGTGGGTCTGGCTTTTTCAGAAATACCGGGTGCAATGTGATAATGAAAGTATTTACGGTAGCACTTTCTCCTCACAGCAAATAGTTCAAGTTAAAGTTGTTTTATTGTCAATTCTACTTATGTACAGGACATACATAGGATTGAAATTGTGTTACTCTCCTCCCTAATTTACAGTACAAAAAGGCAAAGTGGCAAAATAGAATAAAAAAGACACACACTAAATGTACAAATTGTTACAGGTCACAGATATAGACAAACAGGAGACAAGAGACACCAGACAACCGTGCAATAAACGAATCAGACTGTAATAGTATAAAGCTTAAAGCTAGGGACTGACGTTACAATGAATTGGTTTACATGTATCTGCATTTACATCTGCCTTTAAGAATATTCAATAGAAACTAATTTAACCTTAAATTAAAAGGTCCTAGTTTTGATCTTTAAACAGGTGGTCTAGATCCATTCTATACAGAGTTTGCATGTTCTCACAGCATCTACCTGAGTTTCCACAGAGGGCAGAAACATGTAGCCATTGAATTGTCTTAATGGTACGTGTAAATGCAGGTACATGTAAACCAATTCACTGTAACGTCAGTCCCAAGATCTGATAAATAGGGAGGGTTATGTCAGGAAGTTTATGTAATGGAAAAACTATACATAGTAGAAAAAAACTCTTATTGTTCATTGTTGTTTGAATCAAAATCTAAAAAAACAGGAGGTAAACTATATTTGTTATAAAGAGCATGGAAAAGTGTGGTGGCCTTAATTTGATATGATGCACCGCTTATTTTACGCAGCCTTGTGCACAGTTTAATGATCAGCTGTAATGATGATTTCTTCTGAGCAACTTTAAAGCTATAGAAAATTATAATGAATTATGTATTCTCATTTTGTGTTTGCATATGCAAAACTCTTTTTAGTCCAACCTTTGACCAGCTTGTTTGTAAGAACAAAATCGTTGCTACAGTGAAGCACTCACAGGAAATATCATCCCAATACAGACCTTTAAAGGGCTTGTGAATCTGATTTCTTTATTAGTTTCTCAGTTCTTTTTTAATTAATCACAGTTAATTGGTGGTGTTAGAACAAGCAAAATGTTCTAACGCCAGAGACTTTACCAAAATCATCTATATCAGTTGCTGGTGTAAAATACATCAGAATATTTTCAAATATCTGAATGTATTTAGTTTGTTGCTAAAAGGTTGACCTGTCCACTTCCTCATGTCCACCCATATTAATCCAAATCTACTCTCACTGAGTAGTTAATGCTTGGGATGTGGAGCGTTATCAGTTCTCATAGTGTGCGTTGTTGCGTGTAGGTTCAGCAGTGTTGTTGGGATTAACTCTCCAACTGTTGATGCAGTTCACAGACCTACTCTGTGGACTGGTGTAGAGCGTGCAGAGGAGCACCTAACACAATGAATGATTGGTAACTACACAGAAAGGACTCAGACCACCACGTTTAGTGATTGAACCCAGGACCTTCTTGGTGTGAGCTGGCCGTGTTACCTTGTGCACTTAGCCGCAGCCAATAATAATAAAATTAAGATTGTTTAAGTCGATATAAATTCCCATCTTTTTTGGAATAGGATAAAAGATGTTTGCAAGCTCTTGGTAAGCAAAATACTTTTGTATTGTCTTTGCAAGGATTGATAGGCAGATAGTCATGTCTTGTCTTTGTTGTCTTCAGTGTCTCTTGTCCTATTTAAGTCTTATTAGTGACCTTGTGTGTTATTTGTATTAGTATTAAACTATTTAGTCTTCATCTATTTCTTTTTTATTGGATATTTTCTACTATTTGAGTTGAAGACTAATGTCATTTCGATTCTTTATATGTCCTGTACATACAGATTTGACAATAAAAAAACCTATGAATTTTGCAAATTATCACATAAAATACCAGTCCTAATAATAACCCACTTAATTGTTTAGGGTGCAGACAGCGGTCTTTTAAGACTGGACACAGAAGTTCCTCTGTTGTGAAAGCAGGAGCTCATTATGCCAAGCTAAAGGCCACCCGCTCTGTTCTTTTTTCGTGACACATGCTCTCTTCTGGCTATGCGCTTCGAATTGTGCTGAGGAATGTGTAGGCCAGATCGTGATCAAAGCTTGAGCAGTGTAATTTGCCCCGAAGGACCGCTAGATGCTAGATGGTCAGGGCACCTTTAAGCACCACAAGAAGATGAAATGGGCCGACAGAACAGAAGCAAATCAAGAACTTGTTTACACACACATTCGACAAGATGAGGCTGGTTCTCAGAGTTTGAAAATGACAGACATGGTATTTCTGTTCGGAGTCAGAACGGTTTCTTGAACCGTAGCACCTCAGTCAGACACTGGGAGGCACGGCTGAAGTGGCATATGTGTCAAAAAGTTGAAAAGATGCATAGGGTAGGATCTCAAGTCTAGGAGCAAAAGTAAATCCCTGCAAAATGTTTGACTTTTCTTTTTGTTAGTATTCGCAGGTGTATAAAACTTTGAACTATATCAAAAGACAGTGTTCCATTTAGTTTTTATTTTATTGTAGATTTGATCGCAAGATATGCCATGTTTCCTCTGCTGTTCTTCATTCCATTTTTTAATGAACATCCATGTCTGCATCTCCATCAATATATTCCAAAAATGGGGCAATGTATGGAGGCAATTTACATTTGTCATATAGCTTTCTGTTCACAGCGACTTCCAGTATACACCTAGTAAGGTGAAAAAACATCATTACACAAAATAATAATAGTAGGCATTAATTAGTTTGGTACAGAAACATCATAAGACTGAGTCTTGGTGAGACAATCCAGTTTGTCAACTAATAAGAAGATTTTAAAGCAATATGAATGTATGTATTTATTTACCCGTTTCAGTCAGACTCTTGGGTCACTCTGTGGACCACTACCGATCCCCAGAGTTACTCAGTAATTATATTTTTACGGAGTAGGTTGCCAGGTCTACAGGGACCTTGTGATACTACAGGACAATTTTACCCATTTCCGATCAACCTAGTGCATGTTTTTTGAATTGTGGAAGGAAACCGGAGTACCTGGAAGAAACCCATACTGAGATCGGGAGAACGTGCAAACTCCGCAAAGAAAGCCACCGGCCCGACCCGGGGATCGAACTACAGTGCTAACCACTTAGCCACCGTGCCCCCATAAAAGCAATATACACAATTAAAAATGGAAGGAATTAGGATAACAATGATATAAATAATAACAGCTGATATAAAATATGGGATTTATTCGACAAGGGACTAGGGATTCCTTTGGCAAGTGAGCACTCTAATACACTGAAGTAATTTCTAGAAGCTGAGGACTTTTGCACCCCTTTACTCCCAACCATCAGAGGGCTAACAGTTAACTTTTTTATGTAAATGCATAGTGATCAGGTAGGCGTTAGGGATATTTTTATCTTTACTTTACTTACTCTACACTCAAAGATCGCTTGTGCCAAAAGAAATGCTTTTTAACTACTCCATCCAAACATTCGAAATTACAGTTACATTTTACAAGAATAATAAAAGTTGATTAAAAATGTTAACAATAAGTGTAAACAATAAAGTTTGAAAGTAGAAAAAGGTAGGTTATAAAGAGGAGAATAAACTGTGTATATATATCTTTAAATGAAGTTACAGGATGTTAAAGTGACTTAGTGACCAAGAATGTCCAAGCATTGATAAGGTGACCAATACTAATAAAGTGTCCCAGTGTTGATTGTAAAGTGTCCAAGTAGTGGTGAAGTAATAATCAGTGACAAACGCACATGAACACAGAACTTGTCTTGTCTTTTTTCCGAATGAGATCATCACACAGTATTCATTCATCACACACGTTTCATCATTACATGAGTTTATATTACAGTCATGGACGATTTAAAGTCTCCAGTTCCACTCACTTGCATGTTTTTGGTTTGTACACCTGAGCAAGTGAGTGAAACCATGCAAGACTTGTTTACTCAGGACTCACAGGTGAGGTGAGTGCTTGTTGTTTCCCTATTATTTAAGATTTTAGCAGCTGTACAGAGAAAGTGGAATGTTTTAGGGTAATTGGATATTACAATTGTGTATGTCTAACACCCATGGAAAAAAAATCTGCCAGCATTGACGAGTCTCTTTTACATCTATAGAATGTTTCATCCAAATAACTAGAATTTGTGGCTGAAGCGTTATGTGTAGTTTGTTCTAGACGTGCCTTGTCTAGCTGGCATAGATCTGAAAAGAATATTAAAAGAAATATATTTGTTACAGAGGTAAGAATGTGCAAAGTGCAGGGCTTTCATATATATATAAGTGTGTGTGTGTGTGTGTGTGTGTGTGTGTGTGTGTGTGTGTGTGTGTGTGTGTGTGTGTGTGTG
>JAOTRQ010050376.1:0-15369 GCA_028565875.1 Hoplisoma paleatum
GCTGACACGGGGAGAACATGCGAACTCCGCACAGAAAGTCCCCAGCCCGACCCGGGGATCGAACCCGGGACTTCTTGCAGTGAGGCAACAGTGCTGTAACCACTCAGCCACCATGCCGCCCTATTAATGTAGACATGTTGAACATGTTTATATGACAAGTAAAAGCGATCCATCTGCCCTGAATTATTTTATTGTTCTTCTGCGGAAACAGCAAATTCTTGTTATATGGAAGTCAAATGCACTGCAAAGTGATTCAAACATTTGTGTTTACCTGCAAGAAGACAACAAGCCAGAAGAAAATCGTCGTTGTAGATGTTAGCTGATCATTACAGCTTTTAAATATCGGATCGTAATAGAAACATCGTACATGACTTGCATTATGCTTCCCAAAAATAGCAAATCATGTTGAGATGGTATCTTCTGTCTTTTCTGGTAAAACAATCTTGGAAGTGGTGAGACTTTCAAACAAGGCAATGATCTCAAATCACATTTCTTCTAAACCCAGCAAAGCTTGGTTAAGGATTCATCTCGATACGTTGAGTCTCAAGATAACATTTTGTGCATTTTAATGCTAAATTATACATTTTGTGACATAAATATTGACATAAACCGAGCTAAATTTCCATATAAAGCAAATGTATGAAAGAAAATACGGCTTAGTGATGGAGATTCAAGCCGATTGGATTGTTGTGCCGCTGGGAGACGTTATATATTTCACTTTTATTATGCGTTGGGTTAGAAAAGTGAGCTAACTATTGTCTTTAAAAAGGACAGAGCCAAAAGATCGAGAGGTTTGAATCTAAAAGTGTCATTCAGTTCTCTTTGATTGGTTCCTACCTTGTGATGCACCGCCGGCAGTTTATACAAGCATTTATGGACCTTTTTAGCACGCTGGGGGTGAAATTATACAGACTGAATTGTAAATGTAAATTTAGTTGGTGTAAATTTTTGTTTCATTATAGTTATATCATCATTATACTGTGGTGATGGGGGCTGAATATTATCTGATTGCAACTCCAGAAGCAATTTAGTGGAGGAATTCTACATATGTGTGTTTGAGGATGTGGCAGTAAACCACAAAAAAAACATACTGAGAACATACCAGACAGCAATCAAAATCAAAGCTGGTTTCAAAACTAGATCCTGAAAACCCTAGAGCTGTGTGTACCCACAATTGTGGCCAAAAAAGTGCATGGATCCAATTTCAACATGGAGTATTTTAAAGGCTATTTCAAGGACACGCATCTTCATATGGCTGCTCCTGTTATAGCTGGTCACAGCGGATTTTCATCAGCATGAATAATTTGGTCTTCACACCGTTTAATAATCTTACTAGGAACCTATAGGCTAAATCCATTCCTTCCTGTGGGAGGAAATCCACACAGACATGGGGCCAACCTGCACAACTCCAGAAGGAGAGGATCCACCCCACCAGGATTCTCTCCCCAGGACCTTCTAGCTATGGCGTGATTGTGCGACGCACTGAGCCACAATGTTAAATAGCAAGGAAAGTTCAACTTTGGTCCCCTGAGCAAGGTTCGTGATCTTCAATTGCTCAAAACGGTGTTCCGTTGTAAATGTAAGTGGTTTTGGATAAATGCGTCCGCAAAATATTGCAAATGAAAAAAGAATCAAACTAATAACACCAGCTAAACCAGCAAAACACACAACAGTTGCAGTGACTTCTAATGAAGCTAATAAAGACATTAAATAGTTACACACACCAGCGATCCAGACATTACAAGCCTGGAATGTTGTGAAATATTTTCCCACATACTTAGCACACAAAGGCAAGACCAGACAGTTCAACAGCACCCGGGTCCAAAAGCATTCGTGCATTTGACTACAGCACTTATTCATCCAAGATTTATACATATCAAACCATCCAGTATATCCAGTCAAAGCTCCACATGAGAAAGAATTAACGTTACAGCAGTCACACCAACATTCACTAGAAAGCAAAGAAAACAATCCACCAAGAATTGGAACACCAAGAACAATTAAATCTGTGTACGACTTCTCCTGACAAACGGTTCATTAGCAAGCAAAAATACATCTGCAATGCAATTAAGAATTTAAATGTGCAGCTTTGCTTTACCTTAACGTCAAACATGATCTAAAGTCTCACAACCATACACAGGTTCGGATGGCTAAACCTGCAATCATCAACAGAACCTTAATAAACCCTCAAAACAGTTTTAGTTGTGATGGGTATGCAAATCTGTCACTGATACTGATGACCCACATCAACCAGTAAGTCATTGATTATTTATTATGTTTAGTTTAAACCACGTGCATAATAGGAAGATGATGTAACAAACACAGTAACATCAGCTCATAAAATTTCCAGGTCAGAAAATAGACACAAATCAATTGTGTGTGTGTTTTTTTCTATTTTAGATTATGTATGATCATGTCGGACGTGTCTATTCGAATGCACCGATCTGAGTAGCTCTCAAGCTCGTACATGCATACTGACTATGCCATGATAATAAAGGTATTATATTCCATTATATCGAGAGTTAAAGCATGAATGTGAGATTTCAGTCATGGAGGTGTTAATCACTCCACCCGCTTATGAGCACTTGAGTAAAGTCCGTAATTCTCCGTCAACCAGAGATGCAATAGACAGACTGACCCTGCGTTCTGAGAGAGACACTTTTATTTCATAAATGTTTATAAAAACAATCTGCATGTCGAGGTGCCGCATTTGATACACCAGTGGCCATGGAAGTGATTGGAACACTTGATTCCCATCATTTGGATGGGGGAGCAAATACTTTTGGCAATATAGTGTATATTACCTGGCCGGTGTGTTTTACACGTTTGCATCTTAAAATACAAAAATACATTTTTACATACTTAAATACCATTTAATACCACTATTCATCTTAGAGTCCCACCGATGCCTTAGTACTCCCCCATCTAAAGTTTACCAGCGTCATAGAAACGATTACTAATTCCTCCAATAATTAATTTTTAATAAAACCTTTAAAAAATGTCTTACATCTTACTGATATGCCAGCTGTGCACTAATTTGTTCCACCTAACGGTCACAATTTCAATCCTTTATCAATGTGACTTCTGTTCACTTAGCCTACATAGAGTATCTATAAATATCTCTGAAACTGAAAATTACACTCCCCGTGACGAATACAGTGTAGACAATTAGCTAATCCGGAAAACCAATCATTAACAAGCGAACCACCAACGTAACCCATAAAGAGGAATCTGGAATATTAAATATAGCACACTGAATTAACCCCTACTAGATCGATTAAAGGCCGGATGAAAATCCGCTCATTATTTCCGAAATTATGAATGCTTTGTGCACTGGGGATTTCAGCTTGGATGAAGCAGACGCGTGAGAGCGGTGGATCTAGCAGATGTTCTATAAACATTTTAGGCATCCAAGCAAAAGGACGTCTGACTGCGTTTGGATTCAGTCAAGTCAAGGAGCCTTAAATCTCTTTTTGCTTCAGAAAGCACGCTCATGGTTTGGTGACAGGTGCTCTGAGTGAAAGGCCCGAGATTAGAGATGTGTTATTCACAGTCGTAAAGCACAGCGGGAGAAATAGCCATGGCTCTAACCGGCTCGGGAAAAATATGCTTTTGCATGCAAAGCAGTGGGATTATAAGTCAACAGCAAAACAAAAAACGGAAAAAAAAAATCTAATCAACAAGTGCTGAGAATTTCTTCCCAATCCTGCAGTAAAATCATGTGAATGGGATATAATTCCATTATATATTCGTGGGTATACGATAGTATAAAGTTCTACTTTCATATAAGTTTTATTTTAATCTTACAGTTACACTGTAATGCACTTCACCGCACATTTGCACCTTTATATTACAATTTACTTGTCTGTTTATGCCACTGTTGTATAATAATAATAATAATAAGATAAGATAATTATTCAAATTTTGTCATTATACATATATAGATGTACAGAACAACGAAATGTTTCTCTTCGCATATCCCAATTTCTGGAAGTTGGGGTCAGAGCGCAGGGTCAGCTAACGCATGCCCCTGGAGCAGACACTGTTAAGGGTCACACTCAAGGACCCAACAGTGGCTGTGTAGCAGAGCCCGGATTTAAACCCCCAACCTTTGGGTTCCTAGCCCAACGCTCTACCAAATAGGCCACACTGTACCTATTATGTATTCTATAGTAATATATTGAACACCTTTTTCACTTAATTGGATTTAAAGTTTGTATGTACGTCAATGTACAGATGTTGATATTTTCACAAAAAGAAATTCCTTGTAATACTTGGTGAACTAAAGTTTCTGATTCGAATATCCATGCTTGTTTGGAAGCTGGAGTCAGAGCACATGGTCAGTCATTATACGGCAGACCTGGAGCAGAGTAAATGTCTTCGCTCAAGAACCCGGCAGTGTCCCAATATGTGTGGATGAAATTATCACTCCAAGTGTAACAGCACACTATGAATAAAACAGCAACCTGTGTGGTGATTAGCGTCACACATTCACGAACTAATGACCCCAAAGAAACCTTGTTGCTTTAGCACTGAGAGGAGGGTGTCTATGTACCAATTAGATCAGAAGACAGCAATCCACAAAACTGCAGGGTAAAAGTGTTGCTCAGAGGTCCAACATTGACAACTTTTTGTGCCAGATGCTCTTCCTGGGACGACATTCCATTTGCTAAGCATGGCTTTAGCAGGCTTTAGAACGGGTAGCTCGGAATGACTAGGCTGTTTTGAAGTCCTTCCCGCTAAACGTACACACACAACTAAATCATATCCATGCAGCAACTCTGGATCCTGGGATCTTAACAGTAGTGGACTAACATTCTGTACAGCCACCCAACCAGAGTGTAAGTTTATCCCTTTGCACTAATCTTTGGAATTTTTAGAGGCTCTCTGGTTGCACGAAAAAGAAACACTGACAAAATCAGGTCCAGATTTTTCATGCTTCTGTAGAATCGGTTTTGTGGGTCTTTTTTTTCAAAGCTTTGACATTACATTAACAAGACTTTGCTCTTAGAAAGCAGCCAAACACATGGTTAATACTGCGCAGCCCGATACGCTGACGACTGCATACCGTCCGATGGCTTGCTGACGCACCTTCTGTGTACATTTTTATCTTCTGTAGAAAAATCGCAGACCGTGTTTATATAAAGCTACCATGCGAGGTTGAAATTATACAGGCAGCTGCAGCTGAAACAGCAGCAGTGAGTGAAAGCTGGACGTCGCTTGTGCAAAGCGAGTCCGAAGCATGTGAGCGTTCAGTAATTATTCCCATTCAGCCTCTTAGTTTCTCCGCTTGGCAATTATTCTACCCAGCAGCAACCCAGAAGGTGGTGCCCCCTGCTTTCTCCAACACACACACACACACGGTACAGAAGCTCCTTCATCTTTAATCATCACCAGCGTCTGTCCAGTACATGTTGCCACTGCTAATGAACTGCTGAGTGGCAAACCATGCGGGGTGTAAAAGCAAAAAAAACTACAACTTGACAGAAACCCAGTCTGTTTCCATTAAGAAATTCACTCTGATCTCTGTAAAATGTAATTCGATTTTTTAGAGTCTATACATATTACACAAAATGTAACAGGACACACTAACATATGTAAACATGCCCCAGACTAAATACTAGCTGGTTTAACCACAAAATGACTTTTTCTGATCACACCCTTCTTAAGTGTCCATATCTAATCATTTTCAATAACTCTATCTTTGTAAATTTTAATAAACAATAACGCCTATAACTGTAGCAGCATTTATTAACAAGTACAACCTACAAGAATGATCAACTATATTAATATCAGCACCACAAGTTCAAGATTTGGCAACTGGACATTTTGCAAAACCTTAAAAAACCGTTTGCTCTATGGTACAATGAGCACCCACGACAGCAAACAAGCAGCACGCAAATTAGAATGCAACTGGATGCATACCTCACAGGAAGTGTATATGATGGCATGGAAAGATGCTATCGAGTATACAAATGCAGTTTTAAAAGCTAAATATAAAGCTTTAAAAGTGAGAATAATATTAGATTCCTTTCAAAACAGTGTCCAAAATAACCATCAGTTATACCGATCCCACCAAACCAGTTAAATTATGTTCTAAAAATGACAAAACTGTGGATGCAAGGGGAACAAAACACAACATTTACACTCATTATTTAAAGTGACTGTGAAACGGGGTCAATCGGAGCCGAATAGAGACAACTGGGCAGTGGTGGGATTGACCAGGCGACCATTCCATTGGACAATTCAAGTACCTTAACTACTAGGTTATAGCTGTCCTTGAATTAAAATGCATTAATTTAACTGCTGCTACAGTAAGTGAATGATTTCAGTTTCAAAATGTTTTATGTACATTTTCAACAATATTATTTCTTTATTAATATTCATTTTAGTATTATTTCAATGCTTTTAAATGCATGTGTTTCTATTTTACTTGTCTTTGTATATTGATGTGTTGTTTACACAGGGCACTTCGAATTGCCTCTGTGCATAAAAGGTGCCATACAAACAAAGTTTCCTTGCCATGAATATCAAGTTTGTTTGCCTGTTGACTTCAAGTTTAATTGGACCATCAGGACAAAAAAGAAGGTGATTTCTTCCTCATCGTGTCAACAAACCGCTTCACCATACATTCGAAAACTGGCCACATTTGCAGGTTACCAGATACACTACATGGCCAGAGATATTTGGAGCAAGAGCTTTGTTGGTATTAAAACACAGAGACCTCTATGTGATCGTTTCTACATATTGACGGCTACTTCACAAGAATTCGGTGACCCGTTCAGTCAGAAGAGGATTTGTATGGCTGGGCACTGAAGTTTAAAGAGCACTGGAGCAACTATAACCAATGTATTATAGAGTGAGCGTTGTCTACAGGGGAAGAGTCATTGACAGGAATAGTTGTAGTTGGGTGGATAGCACTCTGGAAGACTGGCGTAAATACATTCATTGAAGAAATGTAAATACATTTATTGAATAATTATTTCCCCCGAAATAATTGATTGTCAGGATAAATGCTGAATTTAAAATGATTAACGCACTTTGTTATTGCTAATCAGTCCGGTGGCATGTTTATAGTGTTTCTGTGACAGAATCATCAATCATGCAGAAATGATCAATACACTTCTGAACTCAGTCCCTTATAGGAGTGTACTAGATAGTGACCGAAGTAAGGAATAGTGAATGGGGAGCGATTTCAAACACAGAGTTAGTTTGCTCCAGAAGTGCCGCATGATGGCTTAACCTGCACCCTGACCTCTGCTTCCAAAACAAGCTGAGATATGCAAATGTATTACGTATTATTTATTTATAGATAGATATATAGATACATAGATCATTGATTACTGTGGCTGAATCCAGTCCTCTTGCCCATGTAGTGAACTTAATTATAATCCCTAACCAGAAATTAAGCAAACCTTATAACAGAATACAACATTGTAGATTAAAAATGTTCCAGCTGCTTGCTCCAGCACAAATTCTCGGTCCCATTAAATGCTGTACGAGCTTAAAATCCACAAAACTTCCACATAAGAAAGAAGACTGGGTTTGAACCGTGTGTGCATATGTAAGTCAATTGACCAAAGAAAAAGCAAGAACTGGCCGGCTTTACTCCACGTTGAGTGGCTGCAGATGTTGCTGGGTCCCGAAACACTGCATAACAACTGCAGACATCTGGGCAGTGACACTAACACAGTAACTGGCACAAGAGTAGTTCAAAACACTTTAAAAACAAAGTGATGCCTTATCCAACAGATCATGAAATGATCATGAAAATGCATAATTATATAAAGATTGAGGGGCATTTACTTGTGTGCTGTACAGTACAGTAGCCAACACAACACAGCTGCTACGCTAATTTTATACAGGAAAAATGGTTAAGGGAAAAAGTAAGATAGTTACAGCTAGTTAAAGTAGCCCAGTTGTGTCCCTTAAACACCAATCAGTCGTAGAATTTACTGTCCCAGTTTGTTTGTTAGTTGATTTTGATAAGCTATAAATCATAACTGGTAAAACGAGCCTTTAAAAATGGATTCAATTTTAAAATTCTATCATCCAGAGATTCTTTATTATCATACAAGTTTTGCTTGCACATTTATTGCTGACTGCAGCTTAAGACAGCATCATCAGCACCAAAGCTCATCTTCTGTACACTGTTTATCCTGGATCTTAATCAAGTTTCACTTTGTTTACTGCGAATTCTGTCTCACAGCTTGTTTCGAGCTAAAGTTTCTTCACTGTGGGGTTTGCTGAAGAAGAAAAAAAAAGGTGCATTACGGCTTATTCCAGGCAGAGCCTTCAGCAAAGGCACATTCATGCTTTTAACTCTATGCTTACGAGGTTGCATTGCAAATGGAGAGCATGGCTTGTGCAAGTGATCAAAGCATCAAAGTGGAGATGTTTCTGAAGCCGTATGGGGTGATGAGGGGGTAATAACTACACCGAGCGGCTATATGTGATTAACTCTGACTAGTCTGACATCTTTAAGAGCAGTGTAGAACAGTAGCCGCGCAGAGACGGTAAACATAGCTACACTCTCACCGGCCCTGAAGACCACAAACTGAGGCCTGTTGAGCTTTTAAAAAAAGACTGTGCCACCACAGAGGCTTTTCACAGCATCTGGAAAGGAAGCTGAGTAAATAAAGAGAGGGGAGGGTAAACCCCGCCACAAATGACAGGCCTTGCCATCAAGACTAAAATCAACAACCAGATTTGGGCAGAGACTAAATGGACGAATGTGACAGTTGCAAAACGAAGCATTTCTCTGCAAAACTGCTCAGATCGAAGGCGTTGAATGAAAAATATAATTAATAGCTGATGCAATAGACAGTCTAGAGCAGGACCGGGCAATTAATTTATAACAGCGGCTACATGAGAAATCTCAACTGTGTCAGAGGGCCATACCAAAAGGTGGAACTAGAACTTAATCGATTATATATTTCAATAAACTGCTGCTGGTTATAAGATGAATAACATTCTGTAATATTTCATGTCCATTTATGAATTGTGTTGAAGGTCCAGGAGAAAAATGATCCTTTAAGAATAAACAATTAAAAATAAAAGCAAAACATAACCGTTTCATTTATACTTGTACATCGTGGAAATCAAAATAAAAGCAACACAATTATGTTGCATGTACATCGTGCATTGTTTATGTCTTCATTAGTTTAAGTCTGACATATTGCAGACAAGACAGGGATCTCCAAAGGACCAAATGTGGCCCACAGGCCGTAAAATGCCAACGTCTGGACTAGAGTAATAGTAAATTCATTGTTTTGTCTGACTCTGTGCGGTGTGTCTGTGCGGTTCATGTTCCAATAATTTGTGCCTGTAGAAAATGTTTAAAGAACTTGATAACAAAGAGCATGATGAGTCCTCCAGCTTGAGGTGAGACTTGATCCCACAAATCTTGACTGATCAGTAGAACCAGTCAGAGTCAATACGGTTTCTACAAGACAAGACTGACCAATGGCAGGACTGGCAGGATTAAAGACGCATGAGGTGTGTCCCAAACCACACACAATGCCGGTGGATACCATGACCAAGTGTTAATCCGTCACTTCCAGTCGAGAGAACACTTCCATAATAGTGTTCATTAAGCCATACGTGTTCAGTGCACACTACATTCCATAGCACACATGTAAGTTCATCTAATCATACATGTTAAAGAACAGAAGGAACAAGTGGACGCCTTCTTTAAACTTCTGAAAGTAATAATTTATCAGATATAAAATAATGAAACTTTTAAAACCGTCGTCTTTACAGGTTACAATACATTGCACAATTAGTATCAGTGGAAATTTACCAAAATCATCATCTCACTGTGACCTACATTCAAAATCACACAGACAGGTACGTTCCAGACTCCGACACCCTTCCAAATGATCGAGCTTCACCCGCCATTACAAAATATAAAGAGAAAATTTTGAGATATAGAGAAAAATTTGGATACTGCGATTTCTGTTCCATGTGCGTAACACAATGTCTAAAAACGCATCTCTAATGTCAGTTATAGCTGCAAGGGAGAAGGGAAACAACTCTGACGAGCAAGATGGGAAGCTTCCTGTTTAAAACAGCAAGCACACGGTTCGATGTCGCGTTGCATTCGGGCCTTAAATGTTTAGTCCTTGTACCAGCATTCGAAAACGAAATTATCTGGACATTAAATGTTTTCTTTTGCCAATCTGGAGTGTTGAACATTTCTGCACTGATGAAACTGAACGAGTGGGATTTAACTGGAACTTGCTGGCGTGCCAGTGAGGTCAGAATCTGCGCTGTGTACCGAGAAGGAGGAAGTGACCTTCTGAGGCCAGCGTTTCTAAATCCAGCTCTTGTTCATTAATTCAAATCAGCTAAAAAAACACACTGGTCTTTTTGAGTCGGAATTTAAATAATCGTCCTTTTAACATGTGAGAATTTGTTTGTGTTTTAGTGTAACTATAATTTGAACATGAAGAAAAAGATGTTTCACTTTTTGGCAAACAACGCACAACATGTGTGTGTGTGTGTGTGTGTGTGTGTGTGTACACAAATGTATACTGATTATTGCTATTTTTTGCTTGCTTATTTACTATAAAATGAAAAGATCCTCCACGGATCCTTTACTTTTGAAGGGTAAGAGGCTTATAAAATGAGGAACCCAATCTATTATAGATAGGCTAGTTTTCTATATGCTTCCAGTTCTCTGTATTAATGGGACAGGCATATTAAAAGTGTAAATCTTAAAATTGCTGTTCAGGACAGACATCACTACCCAGGTCCTTAAGTCCCACCAGGCAAATCTATACAAGATTAATAGACAAAAACGTACCGTGTACCCCATCACTAATGATACAAGACACTAACACCACAGTACAATTAAAAATCAGTGAACATGTGGCACAATTAGAATCGGTTATTCATTTGAGATGAATTAATTTATAAATGTTTTATTGACGCTTAACTGGCTTACACCTATACAATTCACGTTTTATGGGACTGAACTTATATACCAAGTGTACAAGCATCAATGAAATGGATATACTATAATATAAAAATAAATATAAGAATATAAGAAATGAAATAAAAAAATGAATACAATATGAAAATATTTAATAGACTTTTCTCAGGCCTGTTTTTGGTGGTTCAGTGCCAAGATATTTTTGACATTTCTTGTAAAGTCTTGAACTTTGCAGTCATGTTGTATGAATTACTGTTGTATAGAAGTAAAACTAAAACTGCAACCTCATCCTGAATCAGTCAAGTACGCTTAAAAAAGAACTAAACCCATCACACTGGTAGCAAAACAGTTTGGGCCATTTTACTTTTTATTCGTGTTTCTACAAGTCACCCAAGTAGGAGGGCATTTAATTAGTCGTAAATAATTTTTAAAAAGTAATAATGGCTGTATTATTCGACTCCCGGTCCCGATTTTCATCCTCCAAACTCATTATCCAGGCATAACTATATAATGTTATACAATCAGTAACGTTTTCCAATCTTAAAGAATCAATATTACACCAGATTCAAAGCCAATAAATTTAATCTGTGACGATTTGCTTGCCGATTACTAAGCATTGGTTAATTTAAACGTCTATATTGCAGGTGGCCTTTTATATGGCAATCTTAGAACCAATAAGCGTTATGCAAACACCTCTCCCAAGTCATGTTTAAGAGTGATTCCTTTACCGACTGTGCCAGGGGGATTTGCCAGTCTGGATGCTGTTGTTAAACAGAAGGAAAGTGACTAACAATCTGGCCCTTATTCACGTAAAGAATTTCGTCTGCAGAGCAGCTGACCGGGCCACCGAAAGCACTCATACTTACCCCAGGTGTCCCAAATAGTGGATATGGTGCAGATATGTGTTCTGCTGCCAATGTTTATCTATAAACAGCGACTTTGTGCTTGCAATTGACAACAACTAGTTGAACCTAATTACTAGCAGACATGTCTACATGCTTTAGTGTGTGTGTGTGTGTGTGTGTGTGTGTGTGTGTGTGTGTGTGTTTCCTAAAAGCATAAATATCCTGCTGATGAACATGCGAACACACCTAGCAAGACAATATCAGTTCAAATTCCACCGCCTTTAACCTGCCCGAAGATATAACAGTGACAAATATATTCTGCAGTTAATTATTTACACAAACGCTGGCTGCACTTGGATCTTCCAAACACAAAACAATCCTGAACTCGAGGCTCTACAGTCCATTTGGGTCACTACAGTCCATTAATGCAAGTGAGCTCACTTTGTAAACTCCAACGAAATGATCTTAGTTGGATCACTTGTTGCTTTTTAATTGCAATTTACTCTGACAAATAGACAAACATGAAAACATTTTATACCTACAATATTGCAACATATTACGAATACATCACACACATTACACACACATTACACAAGGATAAATGATGGGAAAATTGTTTGTTGCCATTGTGCAGCATTAACATTGAAATATGCATATATAAACTTTTGTTCTGATAACATTTGCCATAAAATGTAGATTATGAAATATATATTAAAAACTAGACAGCCTAAATACTTTATTAATTCCATTCCAAAGCACATGCATGATCATAAAAATGAGAAGGGCAACAGTGGTGAAAGGGTAACGTTCGATCCATTTGTGTGAAGTTTTCATCTTCTCATCGTGTCGGCATGGGTTTCCTCCGGATGCGCCGGTTTACTCCCACAATCCAAAAACATGCAACCAGATTAATTGGAGCTGCAGAATTTTCACCTAGATCCCTACGATACATAGACTACATTGTAGTCCCAGCCTATCGAATAGGAGGACGAATAGAAGGGCTGTGTCAAGAAGGGTATCCGGCATAAAACCTACGCCAAATAAATAAGGCGTAGCCTAAGAGCCAAACCAAACATACTCCAACATACCAAAACAAGTAAAAAGATTCGATTAGTAATCAAACGTTTGTGTTAAATGTGCATTTCCTTCTTATACTGCTAAATTCTTCACTCCACCATGCAACATCTGCATGTAATTACTGGATTGGAACACTGCAGAACCAGTTCTTCAATTTCATACATCGACATGTTATCCATCTTATAATTATCCTTAACATAATACACAGATTATATTATCTGGTGCAGCGAGACATTCATTTGCACACGCTAGGGGGCAGCACTGGGCACACACGTCTGACATGATGAGCAGCCCTAGCCACGGTGCCCGTAGGAGCAGCCAGTTAGCGGTTAGGGGTTCGATTCTTTGCTGCAAGGGCACTACAGCCCTGGCCTCTCGGAATCGAACCCACAACCTTCCGATCACAAGCACAGTTCCATTAATTTTTGGTGTAAATATCGTACATAAAAAGGTGTATTTATTTAGTAGGTATGATTGTTGTATGCTGGGAATTTGCAGACAGGTTTGAGGTTTAAAAGAAGCAGGACTTCAACACACCCACTTGAGTCAGAATAACTGGGACAGCTGTTTTACTTAAATCACGACTGGGAAGTCAATGTGTGTGTGTGTGTGTGTGTGTGTGTGTGTGTGTGTGTGTGTGTGTGTGTGTGTGTGTGTGTGAATAGATTGTATTTTGGACGTAAACACGATGCTAGCTTTCTAGCTTTAATTACATGACGTAATAACATCCGTCGTCACGCTGGTCTCTCGGCGTTAAGACAAAGCAACGTTGTGACGTCACATTAGATTGTAATAAACGCTAATAAACCGAGGTAATAAACACGTACTGACCTGATCCCGTTTAACTCAGCACTGCTTCCCAGATCATACCACACCAAATAAAAAAAAACCGCGGAAACGAAGCGAATTCGGTTCGGAATCCGAATCATTCGTTTTAATCTGCAGGGGCAAAAATATTCAACAGTCCGGCGAGAAGATCTTCCGGTTAAAAAGCGAAGCAGTTTTGCTTCATCTACACGAGACAAAAGAGAAGAGAAGAAGGCGTAAACCCCCGCATACACGGTGCTGCTGCTTCAATCCACCCGCACTGGAGCCACGGCACGTTCGGCTAGTCGGTTAACTAACCTGGAGGCTTCAACTAAACTAGCTAAACTAGCTAAACTAGCACACAGGATGCGGGGTGTCTGTTGCTGGTTATATCCAGTATGTAAAGAGAGAGACAGCACAACAGACCTGCCTCTGCTCTCCTTAACTAACACACACACACACACACACACACACACACACACACACAATGTGTGTGAGACGTTGTGTGGAAAGCCAACAGGGCCACACATCACCTTCTGCCTAAAGCATTCGGTTTTTCAGTTATTATTATTATTTCTTCGTCTTCTTTCTTGTTTCTCCCGTTAGGGGTCGCTACATTTATACAGTAAAGGTTTCCCATCAAACGTCACCCGGTTTATGAAACACCAGATGTGATTATAACATACAGAGCATCAAAGTGTGAAAAAAATGTATGTGTTATGTAATTTGACTCCTATAATAATACTGCAAATTTGCAAGTTTGCAATGTTCTCTTCCTGGCTCCAAGTGGGTTCCTCCCAAAGTCCAAAGACATGCCACGAGGGTTTGAGACACTGAATTGTCCTGTAGATTTTTGCGCATCTGGCCAGAGCAAATACGGAGGATTTGGAGTCAAAGGTATGGACCAGGATTCACTTAGGCGACCTTCTCAGTGTGAACATCTGAACGAAAGATATATTTTAATGCTTTGTGTACAGTAGACATTTGTCAGTGTTTCCATTGTTGGTGATACGACAGAAATGTTTTTAAATAATAGCTGAATCTAAAGCAAGCGATATAAGATAAAGGATTGTTTTATGAAATATACGTTAGGAATCAATAGCAATAAGCACATTCAGTGTGCACAGTACTGTTCTGGACTCATCACTGCTGCAATTGCGACCTCTAATGGCTGATAGAAAATGTGTGCACAGAGATGATGTTTAATGAAAAGCAGTTTGCTACCTATTTAATTACAAATTGTACTGGTGTCTCTGTCTGGTGAAAAGAAGTGGTTCGCTACTGAATCAGGGTTGAGAGTAAGAAGTCTGCAAAAGTGAAAAAGATATAAACTGGCTAAGTTGTTGTATAATACTAGACTGGGATAAATGAGGTGAAACATTTAAATAAACAAAAAAATATTGTTATACATAGAACACAAGGTTAAGTTTATACAGCTTGTCATTAGGCAGAAAAGTCAATATTAAAATGCTAAATATAGATTTTGTAAATGATGCGAGTGATGCCCAAGTTCTCCTCACCCGTTATCTTGTTTCTGCTACATTGTGGATTTACAGTGATCGTGTAAAGTGCATTAGTGTACAGCAGGGGTCACCAACGTGGTGCCCGCGGGCACCAGGTCGCCCATGAGGACCTCATGAGTCGCCCGCGGGCCTGTTCTAAAAACAGCTCATAATAGTGAAAGTTACCAATGAATTGCATTTT
>JAOTRQ010050400.1:0-26174 GCA_028565875.1 Hoplisoma paleatum
AAAAATAGGTGGAATGGTGCAGAGAACCAGAAATGTAATGTCCTCATATGAGGACGCAGCGTCTCTAGAGGTTAAATCTGTTACTCAGAGTCATGAACTCACTAAGAGAAAGCAGAATAGATCCATCAATAGAACAGAATCATTTTTTTTTACCAGGTCACACCTCTTTAAGATATTCTGTTATTAACCTTGGCATTTTTAGCTGGCGGAATATGCCAGTATATGCCGGTGGAACATTTATAAACATACAAATATAATTTCTTCAATTAGTTAATGTCTTTTTCCAAACAATTAGTTTCAAAAACCTTTCACGTTTGAACCCAGCACTGATCAAACGTGTGTGGTTATGCTTTATTGCTGCAGTAATGCAACTCAACACAATGGCTTTTTAGTGCTTTTATTTTTTATTTATTTTTAAATCGAAATGGCTGTAACAGCAATGGAGTCAAACTGAATCATCATCCTGGCATTGGTGGGGCTCAAACCAGAGATCTGGTCTGATTAGTAATCCAGTACCTCAACCGCTAACCGCCAGAACCTTTAACACTGTATTTAACATTAAAATATACCAATGTCTTTTCTTTTAATAAGGAAACAATGTTAATGTTAAAGTTCTAGATGTTCCAAACATTGTGGTTTAATAATGGATACTGGATGGAGGACATCTGGAATCCAACCAAGGATGTGACCATGGATTTCAGAATTACAGCTTTGAGTTTTCTTCTGCCTGGATGAAAAACTGAAAGACTTACGTCCAGATTAAACTGAAAACGTCGGAAAATATAAACGTGAGGCACTTAAAACTCGGACATTATGTTCTGTGTGTGGGACACTGAATATCTAAGACGAACGATGTTCATGTACACTAATGTCTGATTATTCTTATAATAATAATAATAATACATTTTATTTATAAGCGCCTTTCAAGATACCCAAGGACACTATTCTTGTTAATTTTAACTGATTATAAATATTTTGATCACTTTATTTTCCAGGTTTTGGGATTTTTATTATTGTTGTTTTACACCACACACACTAAACTGCAATAGTATTGGGATTCCTGAGTATGAGAGTTATCATGCAAAAACATAAGATATTAAAATGGAGTGACCTTTGTTTGCGTGACCTCTTTGTCAGTCACTCTATGAAGAAATTGTTGGAATTGTTGTACCCATGTAGTATAATGATCAACGTCCGTTTGTGTTAGGTTAGGGAACTGTGCAGGACATAGTATGCAAAGTAAGTATGGAAGTATGTAACCCCATTAATAGAACTGAATTAATTTCACTGGTCTTTATACTTTTGTATGTGGAAATAAAAGTGTGGAAATGAAATGTATTAAATGTACGTAATTATTTATAAATAATGTCATTTTTTTTCTGTGCTCTGCTTTTGACGCGTTGCTCTTTGTAGTAATGAGATCATGTGACTCCATCGACAATAATGGATAATAAATGTGTTAAAAAATAATGATCTTTTAACGTTTAACGTTGTGGCCTAGTTTTTGTTTCTTCGTTTTATGACAAGCACAATAAATAAACGAAATGAAAAATCTAGATTATCATTTCTGCATTCAGGATTTTAGCTGCCTGACCTCTTCTAGGCCGATTCTGATTGAGTCTGATTGTCTGATCATCCTTATGTACTGTGAGATTTGATAATCGACCCCATCGAATAGATTTTTAAAAAGAATGTTGGTGGTGAACCAGACCACACAGACGCTGTTCAGACCAATAGGCACAAATTCCCACAAGAACACTTCTTAAAAATCGTTCTAAAAATAGCACACGTGTGTGGGAGGGGTACAGGAAGCAGGCCGGAATGTGTAACAGGATCTTATTTGTTTTTCTTGAGGATCTGAGATGTGTCTAGTGGCACAGGGTGGTACTGCACCCACCCTACTTGGAATACACATGACTGGCTGGGGGATGTTCAAAATTATGATCCAACCTCCTCAGTTTGCATAATTTAAGAATCCCTGAAAAATCCCATCAGTCGTTGATATAGCATTAATGTTCTAGAATGACATGAATCGACCCCCATACTTCCGTTCTGGGTACATTATGAACCCCCACCCCCTACTGTTTAAGCCATGTAACCTTAATTAAAACCTGCTAACAGTGGCTAATAATCCAAAAACATATTTGCAATTTTCTCTGGGGTTTGGATGTTCAGTTATTTTGTTGGCCACGAATATAAAGTGTAGCTTTCCCATAATCCCACTCGATGATATGTACGCATACCAAGCACATTCTCACCCTGGTGGCTACGTAGCTGCCGTATTCATTACACTCCTACCCCCCTACACCCCCTCCTCAAGGCTTAGATTGATAGGCCCGAGCAGTGAACTTCACCTTTGGAACCGAGTAGCTTTTCTCACACTCATTGGTGGACGTTTATCCTCCCACTGAGCTTAATAGAGCACTGATCCTCACACTCACACGCTGAGCAACGGGCACGCCGACACTTACACCGCCAACATGCACCGAGCCTTCGTCTGGGTGACGAGGACCCGGGGGTTCTGGGGGGGCGGCCGAGCGCGGCTCAGATCTGCCCCCACACTTCAGTTCCACTCATCGTGTGGTGAGTGTTTCATGCTATTAAATAGAAAAACTACTTAATACTCAGTATGATGTTTTATTCCTTATGGTACAGATCTGCATTTCAGGTGTGTGGTAAAAATACTCATGTGAAATACTCATGTAAACATATGACAAAGTACAATGAAACCTAAAACCTAGTTTTAGCTAATAGCTAAAACTAAGATCAGTCATCTGGCCCCTTAGTCATAGTTTTTAGATTGTATTGCTTATAGGTCACTTTATTATAATTGCATATAGTATGCTAGTGTACTATTTAATAGTGCTGTATGATCTGTATGATAGATGACTTTATCTTGTTAACACCTCATACATTCTTGTAGCGTCAATGCATTTATTCGTAGAAGCTGAGCGTCTACACACTTCAATGGGATGCATAGAATGTTTTATCCTTCATTGTTTCAAAACTCAATGATCCTTAGAAAATTGCCACAATTTGATCCAGCCACTGTTTGCTGAGCATCTTTGGCGATGAAGAGATCTGGGACCAAGTCTGGGAGTGGAGCGTCTGCTAGAGGATCGTAGGAACAGTCAACAGACTTTTTGATTGAAAGCCGATCCAGAGTTTCTTAGCAAGCGTTTTTGGGTTAACAAGAGTAGGTTGCCAGATCTTATTGCAACCCATAGCGCTACGGAGATCTTGAGTATCTACGGGACAATTTCATATCTCCAATCAATCTAGTGATCCAATCAATCTAAGGATCATTGAGTTTTTAGACTGTGGGAGGAAACCGGAGTACCCAAAGCAAACCCACGTGTTCACAGGGAGAACATATCTGGACTTTTTGCTTTGAGGTGACCTACATGTCACTTGGGATGATTTATGATGTAAGCCGAACATGAACTTTCATGAAATGTTTCTAAAATGTTGTTAGCTATTTAAATTGCTTTGTTCAGCTTCATGGGGTCAGAATGCAGCGCTGCAGCAGACAAGAGCGCAGATGCCTCCATGCGATTCTAAACCTGAACCCTACCAGGTAAGCAGTCATACTCACAGCCTTTGTTTACACAGTGTTTACTGGTATGACCACAGGGTTGTTGTTGCAGGGGATGAGTAAAGAACGGATGCTGGACATCAGAAGGCTGAACTGTAACGGCATGACCATGAAGGTGACGTACTACAAGAGACCGCTCTTCATCCACCAGGGCTTCATGCAGTGGCTGTGGGACGTGGACGGCTCACGCTACCTCGACATGTTCGCCGGGGTTGCCACCGTTAGCCTGGGACACTGTCATCCGTAAGTCATCCACTCGGACTCGCAGTCCAATTTGCAGCCTGTTTGTTATTGCCACAACAGCGACTCCTGCTGTTCGGTCAAGGCGTTAGCATGACTCTCCGTATGAAGCAAGATTCAGGTGAAATACAACTAACATCTTCTCGTATTCTTATATATTTTAGGAAAGTAATGAAAGCTGCACAGGAGCAACTCCAGCGTCTATGGCACACCTCGGCCATCTACATCCACCCTCAGATTCAGGAGTATGCAGAGAAACTCGTCTCACACCTACCAGAACCGCTAAAGGTACACACACGTTCATCTGCTGCTTGTGCCAACACCCTGACTGAACAGCAGGAGTCGCTGTCATTGCAGTACGGAGGTTTAAACCTGTCCCAACCCACCCTGCCTCAGACACACAGAGTTATTATGCGTTTGTGTTATAGGTGGTGTACCTGACTAACAGCGGATCAGAGGCCAACGATATAGCCCTGCTAATGGCACGATTGTACACCGGCAACTCTGATGTCATCACTCTCAGGTCAGCGTTCTATTCATCCTACTTGTAGTCAGGTGTAGATGGGGTACAACTCATAAACGCTTGGCATGAAGTTAGAACAGAGCCTGGATAGGTTCAAAACCAGGTGAACCTGGTGCCTGCAGAAACACTACATGAAGTGTGTCATAAAACTGTGGATTTAAATCTCTGGTCTTAAGTCTTCTGACCCATTCCAGACAAACACACAAGGGCACAATGAAGCTTTTCAAGCTGATGTGTGTGTTTCAGGAACTCGTACCATGGTGGAAGCCCAAGTGCGATGGGTCTGACTTCAAACGCAGTGTATAAATACCCAGTGGTGTCGAACCTGAGCTGCCATAATGTATGTACAGCGAAATATGTGTATGTTTGTTTGTGTGTGTGTGTGTTACAGTGCATGATTGTGCTTCCTGGTGTACTGATGGTTCTTTTCCTGGTGTTACTGGTAGACTATGTGTCCAGATGTGTTCAGAGGGTTGTGGGGAGGGAAACACTGCCGAGATTCACCTGTACAGACTATCAGAACATGCAACTGTGCACCAGGTATACACACACACACACACACACGCACACACGCACACACTCATACAGAGACACGCTTTACAATAAAAACACTTTGAGTTTAAACATATGTTTTTAATCGTATGACGAACAAGCTCACAGTCAGGCGTCTGAATACTTATAAGCATTATAACATGACTTATGATTGTTTGTTTTGTCCTGACAGATCAGTGCCAGGCTAATGACAAATACATCGATCAGATGAAAGACGTCTTCAATACTACGGTTCCCAATCGCATCGCTGCGTTCTTCGCCGAACCTATTCAGGTCAGTTCCACCAGAAAAAAATATTCATTCTATTTTTATGCTGCTGCTGCAACAGTGACCCCTGCTGTCTGGATGAGGTGCTGCCACAAATGTAGAGGAATACACAGAAAGTAGTATGATCCTCGGTACATCTTAAGGGTTTTTATTGATGTCAAGAAACAGCATGTGATAACCTGATAATAGGAAATGTTTCCAGGGAAATAATGCAAACAAACGAAGATGCAAAGATGAAAAAGACGTTCGCTTGTTTTGTTTGATGCCGTTGAAGCTGCTATGAGATATTTGTTGTTTTTTCTCTGCTACAGGGTTTAGGAGGGATAGTGCAGTACCCCAAAAACTTCCTTAAGGAAGCCTACGAGCTCACCAGGGAGAAGGGTGGAGTATGCATCGCTGATGAGGTGTGAAAATAAGCTGCATCTTTACAGTCAGTTTGGAAAATCCATTCTAATCCATATCTATACCTATAACTATATATATATATTATGTACTTTTATGGTAATAGGTACAGACAGGCTTTGGGCGAACAGGAAGTCACTTTTGGGGCTTTCAGGCTCATGATGTCATTCCTGATATAGTAACCGTGGCTAAAGGTATAGCCAACGGATTCCCAATGGGAGCTGTGATCACTACCGAAGGTTAGGCAAAGTTTATGATCACCAACCTCCAATAAATTTTGTCAGGTGCATAGTCTGGCTGGTCATATGTAAAATGAGCTATTTTGCCTGTTTTGCAGAAATCGGGCGCCAATTTGCAAGTGGAGTTCACTTTAATACATTCGGTGGAAACCCTCTCGCCTGCAGCATCGCCTCTTCTGTGCTAGAAGTAAGTAACAGGGTGCAACAGGTGAGTTTACCAGGACTTGTTTACCAGGATTTATAGGTGACGAAAAGTCACCTTCTTGCTGTAGCGTGACCCAGACTAGTGGTTAAAAAAAACAATGACAGTGAAATTAAATTAAATAAAGTGTATGTGTGTGTTAGACAATTAAGGAGGACAAGATTCAGGAGAACTGCGATATAGTGGGAACTTATCTGCTAAAGGAACTTGCAAGACTGCGAGACATATACGAGATCATTGGAGACGTTCGAGGGAAAGGACTGAACATTGGAGTGGAGATGGTTGAAGATAAAGTAAGAACAACTGCTTCCTCCAAGATTCTCCAGTCAAATTAAAGGTTTAGGGCTATAAACCATATTTTATAGCTCAATTATTATATTATTATTATTATAGACCGATTATTATTGGATCGATCTATTATTATAGACCGAGCTTGCAAACGTTGTGTAACACCAGCGCATTCAAAAACTGTTAATCGGCTTTCTGGCTCTGTGACACTAAAAGGTTTTTTATAAACCTTTTTCACCCCTCTAATTTTTGAACAGCTTCATTCCCAGAGACTTAACCTTAATCTGAAGTTTTTTAATAGTAGTTTCTGACAATGAACAAGAGCAGAGTTCAAGTCAGACGTGTCATAACATTTCTGTTAAAACTGCCTCGACCTGCAGACTTTCTATCACTCATTAGCTAAAGTGGACGCTCCATTGCACTGATCAATAATAAAACATTAACAAACATGTCGGCTGTGGCGACCAAAACACAAAAAAACATTTGTTTTTTTCTCTTTACACAGGAACAATACATTTTCAAAAGGTACTATCTCTATTTTACCCTTTAGTCGATTTCGACCCTGGGTTACTCTGTGGACCGTTACCGAGTATCTCGGCAATTAAATTTTTACGGGGTAGGTTGCCAGGTCTTTCCCCAACCCTGTATCTCTACAGGGATCTTGTGTGTGACTAAGGGACAATTTACACATTTCCGATTAACCTAGTGCATGTCTTTGGACTGTGTGAGGAAACCGGAGTACCCGGAGGAAACCCACGTTGACACGGGAAGAACATGCAAACTCCACACAGAAAGTCCCCAGCCCGACCCGGGGATCGAACCCGGGACTTCTTGCTGTGAGGCGCCAGTGCTGAACCACTCAGGCACCGTGCCGCCCGCCAGTGGGTACAGGAACACCAAATCAAGTCAAATACATTTTATATTAGTGCCAGGCTGTTGCAAGCGTACCACTATTAGCTGTATGCATTTACACATTCTAGCTAGGGGTTTATTTCTCTATATAATGTGTATGCAAAACTAAGCAATGACTGAACAAAAGAAAACAAATGTAAATGCTGTCGCTAACAAGCTAAAACTACCTCCCTGCCTCCTCACAGGTACAGCAGTCAACTGAATGAATAAAACAAAAAATGTTTTTAATTGGACCGTGAAGATAAAAAATTCAAGTGTCCTGAATAGAAGAGAACTCGAATCTCCACTAGGTAGCCAGGTTTAAGATTTAGCACATTCATGGGAACTTTAAATGTCTCGTACATTTGAAGTCATTTGCACTGAATGCCTGCTTGCAAACGTTGTGTAACACCAGCGCATTCAAAAAATGTTTATCGACTTGCCGGCTCTGTGACATTAAAAGGTTTTTAATAAATCTTTTTTTGTTTCAGGAAAGTCGAGATCCTCTACCTGCAAACGCCATGCTTGAGATACTGGAGGACACCAAGGACATGGGGGTGCTGATTGGAAGAGGGGGTCTTTATGGTCAGGTAAAGCAAATTATAATGATTTCAACACCTTTAGACTGCTTTGACTCTGGACTGTTGTGTAGCAAAAGCAACAACATACCAAAAAACATTCTAAAATTTATGTTATTTGTATCTTCTTTATCTTTTTCTAAAAACTTTTTTCCAGACTTTCCGCATCCAGCCACCCATGTGCATAACTAAAGATGATGCAGATTTCTTCCTGGCCATGTTCGACCAGGCTTTACGGAACTTCACAGAGAGAAGATGAGAACATCAGTATCAAGTGGTCACATAGAAAGAACATTACTCACACCAAACATAAATGAATCATGGACTAAAGCTGTTTAGAGTCACTAAAGTGTATCTTACTTTGTATTTAAAGGCTTTTTACTTCCTCACATTGTTTCCTCTGATAACGTTTTTTAATTTGAAAATTATTAGCAGGAAAAATGTTCCCACAACATAACAGGGTCAGTAGTGTAAATGAGACTGAGATAAAGGGCACGTGAGGGGGCAAAAACAGAATCAGAAGAATAAAAGAAACAAGTATGGTTCCAAATTTAAAAATATTGATTCTGTTTTTATTTAAGATCAATTCACACAGAAATGGTTTTGGCACACATTTGCAGAATGGGTCAGTAATCTTCATGAAGTAAATAGAAAAGCAAAGAATCTATGAGGAACTGCGTTTCCTCACACACTATCGGTACCGCCCCTCAGTCACGCCCCCCTGTGTAAGGACCTGGAGCCTTGATCGCGCACACCTGTTCCAGATCTGGTAGTAATCACCACCACTACATATGGACTCTCAGCCCACCGATCAGAGCTGGATTCTTGCGTTGATTCTTGCGACTTCCCATGACTTCCCGTGTTTTTTTGTTGTTTTTGTTCCAGTCGTGTAATAAATCTCCTTGTTAAAGCGACCTGCCCTGGTGTGTCTCCAGGGTGTGTCTTGGCATTGTAAGCGTTCCTAAAGAAACCCCAAACCCTAACAGAATCCTTTAAAGGTGATTCATTTGCAATGACTCGTTTCGAAGATTTCGACCGGTGAACTCTAAATTCAGCTTCGAATGATGAAGAATCTGAAATAACATGGACGTGCTGACAAACCAATATAATTTACGGAGAGTCTAGATCAGTTGAGAAGATATGAAACAAAAAAGACGTGTTCAATGTTCAATGAAATCACTCACACAGCCATTGAGGTTTTACATATTTTATATATGTTAGGTGTTTCGTTTCTAGGACTACGACGGGTAATAAAACACTTTTGAGTGAAATTGGAACAATGATAACAAGCCAATTCTTCTCTTTTACACTAGAGCCAGGCACCCAAGAACAATTATTGTATAAATAGGCATACATAACTCAATTACTCATATGTGTGTGTATGTGCATGTGTTTATGTTTGTCACTTCCATCCATGTTGTTTGTGTTCTGTATCAACCAGGACATTTATGTTTCTCCGATTCAAATATTCCAGCCACTACCTGGAATTCATCCATGACATTTCACTATAGTCCTGCAATGTTTGCTGATTAAACACAAATCATTCTTTGCACATGAACTCAAAATGATGCCTCATATTTATATTTATATACTGAACGGTTAAAGGTTTGGCAGCCGCTGTGATTCTTGTGGTAAGAAAGACGCCGGTGATGGATGTGATCAGATTGCATTGTATCTTTCACATGCCTCCTGACCTAAAATCCTGCAGTGACTTTTCCTACGTGCACCAGACAAGGAAATGACACCCCAAAAAGCTCCCAGGAATCGAGTGGAAACCAAAATAGACCCGACGCACGCCTGAAGAAAACAGAAACACAGCCCCGAGCATTCCAAACACCATTACCGTGCCAAATTCGTTAGAAAGCACGTGAATTTGCTTTTCAGCGTTTTTAGGTGTGGGTTGTGTTTGTGCTATTGATTGTGTTTTGGTGTAAACACCCTGTGAATGAGAAGATCAGGGTTCAGGCATCCAGAAAAAAAATAAACACAATAAAAGAATGCTGTTGTGGATTGGACATTTTTGGGGTTCTTATGATCTTGCTATAAAAAACATGATTAAAAAGCAAATTTGATCTGCAAAACATACTTTGTTTAAATTTAGATACTTAGTAAAAGCTAATAAATCAAACTGAAGATTTAATTATTTTAAAATATTGATAAATACTTATATGTCAAAATCATAATTATTATTATTATATTATATCGTATATTATTCTAATAGTTTTTTTACTATTGGAATTGGAAAACTGCTCTGGACACAGGATTTTCCAGCTTAGAAGAATCATAAAACCTCCAACTGGAATTTCTTTCTATCCACTTTTATGAATAATTATTTTCTCTGCTCGAGGAGCGACCTTTGCCCAGTACCGAACCACACTAAACTGGTTTCAGAGACAAAGAACTCTGCAGGTTTTAGGGGTTATGAAAGGTTATAAAAGCTCCTGGAGAAATTCAACACATGGTCAGACACTTATTATTCAGCTTTTACTGAATAACAGAGAACTGACCGCAGTCCTGTCTGAGCCTGAAGGAACATCATTAAATTGTGCATTACTAACTAAATAAGTAGATTAAATAGATCATATCTGTACAATCATTCTCAGCAAAGATGAATCGAATTGTACAGATTGTAGTCCTAGAATAATCGCATCCCATGGACCCTATTTTGGACAAACGTATGTTTGTAAAGATTAGCTATATGCTTTTAATAACAAAGATTTCAGCATTTAATTAAAAGCTGAAATATAAAACACAACAGGTGTTATATTGAATGCAAAATATAAAGTTGTTTCAAAGTTTTACTGACTGTTGTATTCAAATTCAAATTTTATTTGTCATTACACATATACAGATGTACAGTACAATGAAATGTTTCTCTTTGCATATCCCAACTTGTCTGGAAGTTGGGGGTCAGAGCGCAGGGTCACCCGCAGTACGGCGCCCCCTGGAGCAGACAGGGTTAAGGGTCTCACTGAAGGACCCAACAGTGGCCGTGTAGCAGAGCCCAGACTTGAACCCCCAACCTTTGGGTTCACAACCCAACGCTCAACCCACTAGTCTACACTGTAAGCTTGTTATCTCCATTTGTTTTGGATTTGATACCAATTTTATTTCAGGCTTGTGTTGTGTTGTGTTTATTTCAGCGTTTTATTTAGGTCGACCAATTTCTGAATAAGATATATTTAAATACATATTATATAAACCCGTTATAACAGAAATTCATCATTATTATTGTAAGGTTTACTATTATCTGTTCTGTGTCACTAGGTACCACTAGCTACCCGGAGCTTATCTTTTTAGCAACTGGGGTCTTGTTTACATGTTTACACTTTGATTGGTTTTCATAAGATCAGCGATTGTTCAATTTAATTTTTCAACTCATGGGAACAGCTGAGGTTGTGCCGTTTCAGGGGATACTAGGAAAACCGGGAAAGTTTGTTTGAAAGAAGCTAAAACAGTGAGTTGAAACCTTAGGGGATTAATTATGATTTCATTTTCTTTTGTTGTTCAGTTTTTGACGTTAGATATAAAAATGTTTACATTAGACTGTTACACTATAGGACCCAACAGTGTAAAGTTCTTAAATACATAATGTAATGGGTCTAGTTTAGTGTTCCCTAACCAGCCCTAACCTAAACATTTCTAAACAGCTCTGGAATAAATTGAAACATCAACTGAGGCTTTATTGACCAACATCTGTGACTAGCCATAGACAATTATGCTATATTTTGACTAAACTGGTGTGCCATACAACAAAGTATATGAATACAATTTGCATTCAAATTGATGTATCCAGTGAGGTCATGGTCAGTTATTCAAAAACTTTTCAACATCATGTACGATACTCAGAAGAGCAGGTGTCTTCACATTTAGGGTACAGATGTGTTTGCATACACCTGTACAAGGGTGTAGACAGTACACATGTTTATGTCATTATGTTATTCGGTGTGCGTGTGTGTATTTGCACACTGCCTATGCTGGCAAGCTGTTGCTTGTGTGTAGTGTAAACTGGAGCGTGCACATTTCTGGAAATTTTATTTTATCTAATTTTTTTTCACAGAAACGGAGCTTCTGTGTGTGAAACGGCATCACAGAAAAGCATCCTGCAAACCACATTCTGTTGTGAAACAAACAGCAGTGGGTGTATTATGTCATTATTTAATGGAATTAAATTCTTCCGAATCTTCAAAACATTCTGTTTAGTCGTAACGTTTTAAATCTGGCAAAGCGTTCAGTATACACACAACATTTTTGGGACACATGCTTTCATCCCACCCATGAATTTGAATGTTAGTTTGTACACCAGTATCATATTGTCCAGCATTGATGTTAAGTAAGAAAGCTTGGCCAGTAGTTGACTTTCCAATTCATCTTAAACATGTTCTGTGGCGTTGAGGTGTCGAGTTTCTGTGTTCCAAACTCCTCAACTCTACCTTGACCAAATTTATTCATCTATCCATTCATTATTTGTTTTTACCACCACTTAGTCAGTTATTTATGTACACCGTTTGAATTTTTAAAATGTGCAGAAAAATATCAAATGGAAAAGCTTAAAAATGGGATACAATCCTCAATATTGCAAAATAAAAAACAAAATTTCACCAAAATGTGAAAGAATTGGATGAAAATGGCCTTTGCAAATAAACGATGGTGCTTCAAGCTCTAAGTGTTCATTTATACTTGTGTTTGGATCAGACTGTACATATTTTAGCGTGGGTACCAGGACCGGGAGAGACCACACATGCAGTCCCCACGCATTCATCCCCACACATTCAGGGCCTGTTTGTGCTAATGGTGACTTTTCAGATTCAGATCAAGAAACCAGGTTAATATGAGTCACTCAGTAAAATGATTCGGTTCAGTTGATTCCTCTGAGTCAGTCACAAGGTCGCTTATTAAAGCATCTTGTTTAAAGCAAGAAATGAACAAAATATCTCCATCTTGCTTGTTTTTCTTCAGCGCATTTTTTTTGGCAAATTATTTCACATTTTTTGCTGTTTGTATTTTATAAAAGCAAAAACATTTGGATGAAAAGTTAGTTAGTGTGTTGCAGGACACAAATGTGTTTCCCCAAATATCGCTAATTAATCTCTAACAGTTTGAATATCACCGAAATGCAAAAAAAAGTGGTTAGAAACCAGTTTTGTGGATAAGCGATTACGTTTTTAAACTCTAAATGTCCATTTATACTTTACGCAAAAGACATAAACAGATACAGATGAAGTGTTTCCACCGTCCTGTCCGGTAATTTTGCCTTTATTTTGGAGTGGATACAGTGCAAAACTGGGAGACCATCTGAGCACGACTCTTCGTACATGACTCGGTGAGCACGGCTCCCCCTACAGGCGCGTCTGTGTTAGTAGTCGTGATTCTGATTCAATTTACAGAACCGGTTTAACATGAGTCAGTTCAGTTGAGTCATTTGAGTCAGTCTGTGCAATTTTAAGATCTACAGTTTGAATAACTACAATTCACCTGATTGCATGTCTTTAGACTCTTTAGAAGAAACAATAGCCGAAGCAAATCCACACAGAATGCCCCGGATTGCCTTACCTGGGAATCGAACCCTATACTTGATGTGAGGCGACATTGCTAACCACTGGGTCACCGTACCGCCTCACCAAATATACTTTTTTCGTAATATAATATATAGATGGGATATTATATTTTATAATATCAGTATGATGCAATCAGCTGTCCTGGTGTGCAAGTAAAAATCTCCCTCTACAGGCTTTAATGTGAAATTACATTACTACACGAACTTTTTCACTTTTGATGACAACAAAGTAATTAAAAAATATTATTATTGCTATGAATTTATTCGGGTAAATGAACTAAAAAACTGAGCAATTTACGTGTTTATTACTGATTTACTATTCAGTTTTCCTTTAATCAGCCACAAGATGGCGGTGTGTGTCTGAAAACACGACGTACAACATGGTCATTCAGAACCATTCAACTATTTAAACAGACATAACCAATTTAACTAATAATTTATTTTAATGTAATTGTTGTACTGTGGATTGATTGTCGCTTGGTCTTAAATTTAGTCAGATATGATTTTTATTTTGATTACAGTTATAGATCCATGATGAAAAAAGTGAGCTAGCATAAAAAGGTCTAAAACATAATCCTGTCAGTAGCCCACATGCTAATAAACACAGTATTTACCATACTGCACTGTTATGAAGAATAATATTTAATAAAAGCTATAATGTGGAAGTTGTACACAAACATTCTAGTTCCTTTCAAGAGTTTACAGAGGAACAGTGTCTGTGTTTTTAGCCAGACTTCCGTTATATAAGATCTATAATCATTTGCTGTACGTGATTTAACCCATAAAAAGAATCCCACACGTGGATTATATTGATTACTGCAAGCTACAAGCGGAACAAAAACTGTAATTCTGGAAAATTAGTTTTACTTTGTTTTGTGTTGAATCACTCAATCAAAATACACTTTTACTTTAGTCGCATTTAATTTTGAAAAACACTTGATCTGAAATAGCTGAGCGGTCTAGAGGTTGATTGCAAGGTTCACTTGGCCCTGCTGTGTTAAAGAATATCTCGTTTCTGAAGGGAAAACATCAGTTAAGACACGTCCAGATTTCTAATCATAACCACAGTGGGAGTCAAAATACAGAAACAAATGTAGGAAAGAAACCACAAGCATCTAACACCAACGTTTGCCATTAAACACCATTATTCACCATTAAACAAACACCAAGATTTATCAAGGAACAAAAACAAGCTATTCCATCAGCACCAGCATTTACCATCAATGTTCTCTTTCAAAAGTATATATTAAATATGATTACATTCTAAACACAAACATGTAGCCGTACACTAAAATTATATTAAATAGACTCTACCACATTTATTTAAACTAACATTAAACACCACCAGTCACATTTCATCTGATATTTAACATGAGTAGTTTTCGTTGGTAGTTAAATTAAGAAACATATTCTCAATCTTAGAACAGTTATGTTGTTCATACACAAGTCACAGAGTCTCACAGCTGAAATCAAATTTTCAAGAAACATCTGATAAATAAAAATCTAAAAGTGGAGGACCGGAGGTGTGTAGGATTGTTTATCCTTTAATTCTGCTCAGGAACTGATACGGCTTCTCAATCAGCACTGTGAGGAGTAAACCCAGAACCACAGCCAGAAGTGAGTGAGCCAGGAACAGATACAACTGCAGAGAGAGAGAGAGAGAGAGAGAGAGAGACGATGGTGATGATGATGATGATGTGTTCTGACTTTTCCTACCTTAAACAAAGAGCATCAAGATATATGATCATCAACATTAACACCATAGTGTCTTTGTGTCTTTTAAAGAAATATATAGCCATAACAAAAACCATCCAGTGAAGAAGGAAAGACCCAATGCAATCTCACAGTCCCGGCCTAATGGTGGGTACAAAAAATGGCCAAAAAGAAATAAAACTCTTGATCCTGAACTTGGCAAACATCTGTTTGAAAATCATTGCCATTATTCCTGTCATCAAGTAGGAGGTCCTGATTCAGTGGGTTCCTGAGATTAACCATATTTAAACAATTAAAAACAATGATGCTCATCTGAAAAGACGCAAATTCTTAGCTCTGATCACTCGTCTTGATTCACCACTCAGATTTGTAAAGGACTAGCATTAATGTTCTTTTCTGAACATTTACCCTGTCTGTTCAAATCAATGACTGGCTTTGCAAAACCATCACTTCTATACTTGGCATTAATTGGCATAAAGATTGACCGAGTAGCTCTGTGGATGTGTTCAGATGCAAATATAAATAAACTTTTGACGGTTATTTAAAATAACTGAGTTATTAAATGAATTAAAATGAATAAATTATTTTAATAACATATATGATTTTTAATAAGCATGTCTTTTACTGCCCACAGGAACAACCTCCATCGGCCGCCCATGGCATAACAGGTAAAATAAAGACAGAGGGTCAGATATGAATGTTTTATGTTCTTTTTAGAAAAGGATCCGGTGACTTCTGAGTTCATCCAAGTTGAAATCAAAGCAAATCGATCAAATCAATGTGAAAAAAAGGATCAAAATCTATTTGCATCACACTGACACTATTGTGCTTTGATCATGGCTCCTTGAGATCAAGCCCTTGTTAATCATTGTATTTGGAGCTCTGTTAGTTGCCTCATTATCCATCCAGCACTTTAACATGAATACTTACAAAGTTGAAGTCTGTGTAATGGAGAGCAGTTTCCTGTCTACTGTTGTAGAGCAGGATCAGAACGGGGTGGACCAGGTAGCAGGCGAAGCTGATGTTCGACAGAGGAACCCATGCTCGCACCGACAGGAACTTGTTCACCCATCCTGCACAGGACAAACAGGTTAAAGCACTCAAGTGTGCATGGCCATAGTCATCTACACCTTATGTCATTACAGAGTCATGTTTTCCTGTTCCTAAGAAGATTTAAAACAGCATTTAAGAATCATCTGTGTGGATTTGTCTCAGTACAAGAAATTAAAAGGAAGAAGTACGAAATTATGGTGACTTATTGCACAAGGTCTTTACTATATCAAATCAGGGGATACAGATATGTGGAAAACATTCAAACTAAGAAAGAACCAGGTCCATTCCACCTTGGGATTGAATCCAGGACCTTCTTGTTGTGAGGAAACAGTGTTATCATCCCATCAACTACCTGGCTTAACAGTTAATTAAATGTTTTAATGAATGTCACATTGCACAAAGGAGCGGTCATGTGACACTGTGGTTTAATTTGCAAGAGCAGCACAGAAGAGCTATCAGTATGATTAAGTCTATTACAGACATGATTCTAGTACGTTCTGCTTCAGTGACTCCTGCTGTATGATTGTGGCAACTTCATGTGTGGTGAAGGAACATGCAAGGCATAGCGTGACCCTCAGTATGCATCTATTACCTCCGTACCCCTCTTCACAGGCAAGGATGACCCATGCCACAGCAAAAGCCCAGAGTATGCGATGCACTCCTTGATACAAAGCGTGGCCCGGAGACCCTTGACCTGTCAGAAGGTAGGCACATCCCACCGTCGCCATCAATGTGATGAGCGATATGATCCAACCAACAACGGCCTGCCACTGAAAAACAGTACATATGCAGTTTTACTGAACGGTCCGTGTTTAAGTTTTTGTGCCGTGCGCCGTCTGGATTGGTTACCTTCTGCTTAATGAGAGCATCAGTTTTAGTGGTCATGTAAATTCCTGTTAGGATGCCGAGCAGGTACGGACCGTATCTGGTGTAAGGTTTGTTGTAGTAGTACTGAAAGTAGCTCTCGTAATCACTTGGGACAGAAACGGTGAGAAATAATCGTAACAACCAGCATCTGATACTCAATCAATCATCCGATCACTATATAAATAACTGTACAAAATATCCATTCCAGTCTGATTTCAAACCAGTTTCCACAGGCATTATGTACAATGGTGTGGTTTGTACTCACAGTGTTGTAGGTTGGTGAACTGGTAAGTTTAGAAACGCTGTGATTAAAGCGCTGGAGACACCACAGATGAGAAACAGAAGCACTGCGACACCAACCAGCACAACAGTGTTTCTGACATGAACACAGAAGAAATGTGATGTCACAAGTCTGTACGTGATGTAACAAAATCTATGAAATATCTATAACAACTAAAATAATTATAAATTAGAAAACAAATCTTACAGTCTATAAAGAAAAACCAACAGTGGCGTGGTTGCATAGAACTGGAAGTCAACAGACAAGTACCAGGTCCAGGGAGCGCACTTTAACAAAACAAATAAAATTATACATTTAAAAGACTGGATTAAAGGACTGGTTATAGCACAAAACATCTTTATTGCACAATAAAAAAGGTAATTAGAATGCTGAAGTAAATATTTTTCACACTATTAAGGCCGTATCATATATTACAGGTAGCACGAAAGTATGTGTATTTGGAACTGTCTGTATAATACAGTAGATTGTGTATACATTGTGTACCATGTGTGTATGTGTGTGTTGCCTAAAGTGCAGTTGTGCAGGTTTGTTACAGGTTGATATTGTGTGTGTCATTTGCACCGTGTGTGTGACGGTAAACAGGTTGTTGATGAGCAGTAGGTTGGACCACCAGAACTTCCGACAGTTCATCATTTCATCTTCAACAATGAACCAGAAGGTTCCATCACGAACGAGTGAGAACAACGAGATGATCACACACACCATGTAGAGGTGCAGCGGCTGGATCCTGCACAGATACACACACACACGATGAATAACCTCCTGAGACCTAACAAGCATAAAAAATTAATTTTGTCTTTGTACATGAAGCTGTTTTTGGAAAAAACAATGTCCTCGTATGGAGACAGTAGGTCTAAAATAAAGAAACAATTGGCTAACAAAGAACAAAACTGTTTGATTGAAACTGTAAACATTAGAATACATAAACAAAAGTGCTCATGTTATTGTACATAAATAAGTCACTTTTGAAAATAAAATTTGATTCGTATTTTTACATAGCAAACTTTCTAGTGGGATTGTCGCCATCTTGTGTTCAATTAATTGTGTGTTATGTTGTCATATGACCACTACTTGCTACAGGCAGTGTGTCCATATGAGGCCAAAAAAATAGGTAGAATGGTGAAGAGAACCAGAAATGTGATGTCCTCATATGAGGACGCAGGGTCTCAAGAGGTTAATGTTACTGTTATTAAGGCACTTATTAAGTCAAACTTACTATACTATATGTATATCTTGTTAAAACACTTACTATACTAGTACTAGTAGTATAGTACCATTACTATACACACAAGACAGAATTAAACAATAACACGGTAAGATAAATATTTCAAAATGTAGTAAATTATATTACCTGCTATTGTGTAATATTTTATTAGGACTAATAAAGGATAATAATAAATAATTAAATTAAAAACTAATTAAAAAAGATAATAAAAGAATAACATAATATTTTATGCTAAGTTATGAAGCATAGAATATAAGCATAAATAAATCAAAAATATATTAAATAGAACATAATTTTATTCTACAGAGATGGTAAATATGAGTAATTCACTTTTCTGAAGGAAATGTTGGAATACTGATCATATGTTAACCCTTTTTCTTGTCAGAACCTTGTAATGTTTCTGGGTGTGCTGGTCGCCTGGGTGATTCCAGATGTGCCCAAGAACATCAGCGAGCAGATTCAGAGGGAGAAGACGCTGCTCGTGGATGTTTTCATGAAGGAAGAAAAAGAGAAGCTTCAACTCATCCACAGCCTTTTCTCTAAGGAAACTGGAAACCTTAAGCTACGCTCTCCAGAACCCAGGAAAATTACACCAACAATTTCTCAACCCCAGGCACCTTTACCTAACGTCACTCAGCTCGATGATGCCCCCGCTGCCTCTCGGCCCCGCACTCGTGCCCGCGCTGCCAGCTTTAGTCAATTCACCCGCCAGGATTCCGTATCACCGCATCGAGATCTGGGTGCACAAACGGCCGTGTGAACATGCCAGGAAAGGGTCGGCAATAGGGAACAGCTGACTGCGATGTCTTAAGTGTGCCCACTCAGTATGGCAGACGATAGGGCTGAGCTTTTCCACTGAGTTATTAAGGGGGCGGGGGGTCCATGCAGTGATTCTCACTGAAGCTAGCAAGAAAGGTCACTATATATCTTTCCTTGTACTGTATATCAGGGCCATAGATGGAGGGGGGTTTATTTCTGTTCTAGCTGAGACTTATCCACACCATCTGGGGAGGAGACGCTATCATAGTCTCAGAGTCGAGGCTTAATAGGACTGCGTGAAGTCATTCTGTGCACTAGTTGACTCGTGCTGAAACTGAGTCAGAGCAGCATTTCCATCCAAAAAGGCCTCACACATTTTGAAATGTTCCCGCCACCCCCCATCTGTTCTTGGGCTAAGTGGAAGATTTTTTTTTTCTTTTTTGGCCGGACTCAAAAACTGAAGTGCACATCTGGTCCATGCTCAGTGAGCGATTTGTAAATCTGCACAAATATAAACTGCTTTGCAAATATGAAATGTAGCAAATAATCACAGCAAATAATTCAATTTTTTTATTTTCTCAGGTAACCACATTATTGTAGGTTTTATTCGATTATTTTAAAATTCTACTTGTTTTGATAGAGAATTTAAAATGTTCTATAAGATTTAAGAAAATAACTGCACCTTGTTAAAATGAATACATAATGTGAAATCTTGTCACTTTTTTAATAATATTACTTGACAAATTAAATCTTCAGTTATCTGTTCAGTTTGTTTATACAATTGAGTACAGAAGTTTGCATACTCAGAAGAAAATACCCATAAATATTATTATTTATTATGATTATTTATTTATTAGGTATCATTATTTATGTATTTACACTAAACTTACACACACTTGTACAGAATATGGTATAAAAAGTACAGTAATTAGTGTTTTATTTATTATAATGTCCCCTATTTTTAATATATAGATAATTTATATGGTACGCTTTTTAAAATAGTTTTTAAGTCAGTCACAGATATCAGCCAATATTGACTGTTTATGCCAGATATAAGTCAGGTATTGATTTTAAAATGACCATGTTACATAAAAAGTTATCTATTTTTTCTTATTATAAATAAATGTTGGCCAACACTGGCTAGCGCTGTCACCTCACTGCAAGAGGTTCCTGGATTTGATCCCCAGCAGTTTGAGTTCTTTAATTTGGAGTTGACAATTTCCATCTGGATGTCACGGTTTCCTCTCACAGTCCAAAAACATGCAGTCTGGTTCATTGGAGATGCTGAATTGTCCATTAGTGTAAATTAACCAGTGAATTGTAATGTCAGAATATCAGTCCCCAGCCTGGGTCAATAGGGAAGGTTGTGTCAGGAAGGGCATCCAGTATAAAGCTATGCTAAATGAATGACACACAGCCCGCTAAGAAAAATTATAAATAAACAAACGTGGTTATGCAAACCTTTGCACTCAGTACTAGTAATTTATACCATAAAGCATGTTTTGGGGTATGTTTTTGTTTCTTTGCTTTGGGGGGTTGAGTAGTTTTAATTCTGCATGTCTCACTAGAACAAGACAAGTTGATCATTATTAATTTATTATAAGGAAATCATTCACATGGGCCAAGATACTGTCGACCATTGTAGAGCATATATTTTAATATAACTGCAAAGCTGTCATTTAAATACTCTATTAAAGTTAAGGCAATGTTTACTTAACTGTTTCCTAAATGTCTTCTTTTTTATACTTGTGACAGTTCAATGCTCTTTATTTATTTAAGTGCAATTGCTTGATTTTTTTTGATCAAGTACTTCCATTCCTTCTTGAGTTTGTCCATCAGCAGTCGGGAAGTGATTGCCTCATAACTGGCAGCAGGATTACAAAGACCAATGTGTGTTTGTCACACTTTATTCTTTATAGTATTTAGTATTTCTCTGCCAGCACGTCACCAAGTCATCAACACATGCTCCACCTAAATTCTACAATCAGACATATTTTGCAAACAATGATGCTGATTTGTATTTGTTTATTACAGTTTCTGTTGTTTTATATCTAAAAGTTTTCATTACGACATGTATTTAATTTCTAAAACTCACAGTCCTGTTCCATGATCAGTTTAAGACTTGATTAAGTCTTAGATTAGAATCCATGATTAAGTTTAAGTCTACTATCTCTTTTAAGGGCAGCTGTGGCCTATTGGTTTGAGAACTGGGCTTGTGATCAGAAGTTTGCCGAAAGTGCAGTTATTTTAATCAGAGAGTCGACTGGCCATGACTGAAGTGCCCTTGAGCAAGGCGCTGAATCCCTAACTGCTCCCTAGGTGCCATTGCTAGGGCTGCCACATGTGCTCGTGTGCTCACTGCTGCCCCCTAGTGTGTGTTCACTAGAGAGTGTAATGGTGTGTTACGTAGCATGTATAGGAATAATTCTTTAGTGTGTAAACATTACAGTGATGGAAAGAGATTTCTAAATTGTAAATCTGTCAAAGTAGTGGAAATAATTCATGGTTTCGACAACAGTCCTACTGCCATAATTAAGGTACAACCTGAAACGTGCAACTGTATGTGGTCGCACTTCTTAATCCATAATCAAATCTGTAATGTCATTATACAAACAGGCTACAGAAATAGTTAATAATCTTTCACCAAGTAATCAGGGGAGAAGAAAATGCCATGTGTAGAGTGTAGTTACATTATATTGGTCATTTTATGAAGTATATGAATTTATATCTTGTTATAAAAGCTTAACCATGAACTAGGGTTAAAAAATTAGCCTACGCTAGCAGCCTTAAATACAACACATCTGGTGCATTTCATAATAGAATGTTTATCTCTATTGTACCTGTTAAAAATAGTGAGAAGAAAACACTCAATATTTTAGGTGAAACAAACAAACAAAAAAATAAGGTAAAAAATCATTCATTGCTTAAAGTAGAGCCAACAACCCCATACAAACCTTTATTCCCAGACATTCACAGCAAGAAATCCTCGGTTCGACTTCTGGTTAAGGCAATCCAGGTCTGTGTGAGATTTGCTTGTCCTCTTTGTCTGTGTGAGTTTTCTTTGGGTACTCTTCTTTCCTCGCACAGTCTAAAGACATGCCTGTGTCAAATTCAAATTCTATTTGTCATTACACATATACAGGTGTGCAGTACAACAAAATGTTTCTCTTCGCATATCCCAACTTGTCTGGAAGTTGGGGTCAGAGCGCAGGGTCAGCCGCAGTACGGCGCCCCTGGAGCTGACTGGGTTAAGGGTCTTGCTCAAGGAGCAAGAGCCTGGACTTGAACCACCAACCTTTGGGTTCACAGCCCAATATTGTAGTTCATCTTTTATTTGACTGAATTGTTCATCGGAGTGTGTGTGTGTGTGTGTGTGTGTGTGTGTGTGTGTGTGCGTGCGTGCGTGTGTGTGTGTATGTGTGTGTGTTTGTTTGTGTGTGTGTGTGTGTGTCTGTCTGTCTGTCTCTGTACACTGCAACAGACTGATGATTTGTTCAGGTGTATTTGCCCGGTGTGTGTCCCGCTGTGACCCTAAACAGGAGTATGTGATGATAATATGTTTTAATGTTATGAATGTAACTTGTTCAATTAGATTTTGTGTTATGTTATGAGGACTTCACTATGCAACCTGTTGTGTTTAGATCTATCTTTATATTGTCGTGTTTTTTGTCTGTATATAAATGTGATTACAGTCAGTACCAGGTTTAACCTGCAATTATTCATTTTGCTTTTAACTGCAAGGGGCTGATAAAAGAAAAGCTACAAATGACAAGTTTATGAATCATCTCATGCATGATGACGTGTATGGATTTATCAATGCAACTATCTAGAGGAGAAGCTTTTTCAGGTGTATTGATTGATATTTATGTAGGTAATTGATCCTGTCCATTCCTAGGTACTGGTTGACAGTAATTCAGTCTGTTCTTCTAAGGAATTTTTCTTTGATGAGTAGTTAAATTTGTAAGCTGATCATTGACAGGAACACGCCGCTGGCATTTCTTGTAAGGGTTCAGTAGGTTGTAGGATAATAAATAAATAAAATTTATTTCAGGAATGTTTGGAAAGTTCAACTATTGTCAAGACTTAGTTTTAACTTACATTATTGGGTTACATTCATTTAAAAGGAAACATGGAGGCGAGACAGGGACATCTTGGACTGGGCACCAAGCAATTGGAGGGACTTTCACCTGAGAGACAGATTTACGTTTTATGCATTTGGAATTTAGCATTTACACAAAGAGACTTTCAATTACAGTGGAGCAACATGTTGAGCAAATGGGGATTATGGCTCCGACAGTGGCTACTTGGTGGTAGTAGGTCTTGAACTAGTGACCTTCTGGTCTCTATCCCAGTATGTCATGAATCATCACAGCACTATACAAAAAATTCATGCTTGTGTTGATGAAACGTCAGCCAGTGGTTCCACTGATACTCAAACCCAGCAACAGACCCAAGCTTCTACTTGTTTTTTTTGTCTTATTCTCTACATGTGCATAAAGGCTTAGACATTTTAATGCTTTTTATTTAGATACAATTAGTTTAGATTTCTTTAGTTTCTTTACATTACATTCCACATTCATTGATATTGCAACAAATAAGAACCTGTGAGAGATCTGTGAAATCAGATAACTAGCTGCAAATGGTTTAAAAATCATTTCTATTATTAATAGTTTATGTATACTTTAGTATACTTATTTTATGGTTTTGTACATGTGTAGTTTTCCAACTGCCTTCAGATCTTCTGTATGGAATTCCCTCTAGGGCAAAGTATCGGTCTTAAGATGGTAAATACTTGTGCTTCACATGGTTTTAAATGTCAGTTACACCTTAAAATTCTTTCATTTTGTGCATCTACATCCTCAGCCTCCTCCATTTTGTATGTGTGGCACTTGTAAGCTTGCTTTGCCCACAGCAAATTCCTCTGTCAAGTTTGGATTGTGCTCTAGTTATGTGTTACATTTTTCAACACTGACAAAAATACACCAACATTTTAAGTACAAACCTTCAGGTTCAGGAAATGCATTTCTTTTTGAAAAGACGTTCGTAACCATAATTTATTTTAGCTGAAGATTGTTATATACATTATATTTATTTATAATGTTTTTAAAACGTATTTTCCTAAACCAAGACTGTGTTTACAAGATAGTGTTTACACAACCTCAGTGGCTAAAGCTAAGGCTCAGGAGCAGTGGCTAAGGCTGCCCAGTGTGCCGTGCATGTGTGCTCATTGCAGCACCCTACTGTGTGTTCACTAGTGTGTGCAAATGTGTGTTTCATTGCACACGTTGCGGTGGAATAAGTATTCGAAATAAAAATTTAATGCATGTTTTACACTTTCATGTCAGAAGAGATAAATAATGGTGACATGAGTCATTAGTGCAAAAGTTTAATTTCGAACAATTACCATGAATTTTGACTGCCAAGAAATTAGAGCTGTAATTATAATGTGACTCAAAGTTGAACAACCTTTATCTTATTGTGGAGAAACATTCTGCTTACAATAGTTTGTCTTGTTTGAAAAACTTGTAATGAATTATAGCAACAAATAAAACTAAGCAAATATGTATAGCAAGAAGTGTTTCTAAAATGCTATGCAGATCTCACACGGTGTTTCATCACAAGTAGGGTTTCCGCTTACATCTCCAAAAGCCATTAATTTAATGTTTAACGACACTATGTTCCCAAATCTATCTTACACAATTTTGTGTTGTATCTTTTTAACCACACATTTAATTCTATTTAAATTTAAACCTATTGAAAATATTGAAAGTTTGGGATTTATAATGGTTGAGTTGAAGCAATTCCTTTGAGTAGATTTATCGAGTCAAAAGAGGACAGCCAAAGTTAAGCTAGATAAAGGTGTTCTGTGTTTCATCTATCAGGAAAAAAGAGAGACACTTGAGTCTGGTATTCTTCTGCCCTCCAGGACCAGACGAGCTGCAACACGAGTCCAGAATCTTCTGTATTACCAATTTTGCATAGCAAGGCTTCTCTTTTCATTGCTTAACTTTCTACTTTCCTGATCCATTAGTTGTAAGTCCATAGATCTGAATACAATGGATTTTGGAATGTGACCTACAGATACACTGGGCATGTATGTCATAGTAGATGTAGTGTAGCAATTTATATAGTTACCCCTGCTATTCTTTTTTATCTACCAGAATGTTTGGAACACTGATTTGATAAGATTATATAGCATTAGTTATTTTTTGTGTTTCTACTACACCTAGTGTTGCCAGTTTTACATGATCAACAAATATGTAGCATATATATCATTTAATAAAAATCCTTTTGTAGCATAAAAGACTGCACAAATATAGTTGCTGGCTTGATTTGTAAAGTTTAGTGTTTAGAAACTAAGGTCTCAAAAACCCTGACACTACATTGAGAGGGCAGTGTGGACGGAGCAAATAGATTGTAGACAAGTTGCCAAGTCCGTTAACCCTGTTTGCTCCAGGGGCTTGATGCGATGTTTGACCCTGCGCTCTCGTACCAAATTCCATACATGTTGGGATATGAGAGGAAATCATTTCATCGTTCAGGGTTATCTGTATATGTGCAATAACCAAAGGGCATTTGTCTTGTGTTAGGACCATTTATTATTAATTGCTTAAGTTGTACATAACCACACTTCCAGGTTGTTTTTAATAAACTGAGATTTAGTACTTATTGTAACTTCAATTCAAAGTTATTAATAAACTCTGGTTTGTACCACAAACGAAAAATAAATACAGTCAAATAGAGAACTAACAATTTCACACGGCATAGTCTGCTGCTATGTGTGTAATGAAATCTTTTACATTCACTTATCCTCTATAACTCAGCACACTGTTGTTGTTACAGTTCCTCCAAGTAGTATTCAACCCCTTGCAAATTTTGCTAATTTAACAAGTTGCAAATAAGTTAGAGCCTTCAAACTTTG
>JAOTRQ010050401.1:0-15361 GCA_028565875.1 Hoplisoma paleatum
TGTAACACACCGTGGCTGTAACACACCGTGGCTGTAACACACCGTGGCTGTAACACACCGTGGCTGTAACACACCGTGGCTGTAACACACCGTAGATTTAACACACCGTAGTTGTAACACACCGTAGCTGTAACACACCGTGGCTGTAACACACTGTGGCTGTAACACACTGTGGCTGTAACACACCGTGGCTGTAACACACCGTGACTGTAACACACCGTAACTTTAGACTTGGGAACCGGTTATAATTGAAGTTTGACTGTATGATGGAGGAGAAGATAAAACCAGTTTTCGAAGCCGAGTTGTGTTTATGTTTGGATTAGGTCTGAGTCGGTGGGAGGACATCGAGAAGCTGAATTGTCTTCCTAAACTGTCGGAGGTGCGGCTGCAGGGAATTCCTCTACTGCAACCTTACACCAACATGGAGAGACGCAGTCTCATGATCGCGCAGTAAGAAAATCCCTCCACCTCATTCTAGTCTGTAGATTTTCTCTCTAACTTCTGGTGTCTGTTGTGGTGAATCAGGCTGCCGTCAGTAAACTCCCTGAACGGGAGCGTGGTTACGAATGGAGAACGTGAGGATGCTGAGAGGTTCTTCATCCGCTACTATCAAGATTACTCTGAGGACGAGCTGCCTAATAGGTTTGTTTCTTTATTTTAACGTTTTACACATTTTGGGTTTATTCATGACGGGACATTTTTTTTTATTATTACACAAGATTTATCAAGTTTTTTGTTAATACATAATATATTAATGTATTATACATGTATCATATATATATATTATATTATTATGAGATGATGATTATTAAGTCTCACAGTGTTTTGATATAACAGATATCACTGTTTGGTGAGCAAGTACGGTAAGCTGGCGCCCCTGGCTGAGATCGATCTGCGACCGCGCTGCCATGCCAAGGTGGTGGTGCACTTTGAGGAGCAGGTGGAGCAGGTCAGTATCCGGCTGGATCAGACGGTGGCCGAGCTGAAGAAGCAGCTGAAAGCGGTGGTGCGACTCTCCGCCAGCAACATGCGCCTCTACTACATCGACAAAGACATGCACACGGCGTTCGGGCCCGAGGAGATGAAGTACAGCGCCAGGGCCCTGCATTCCTACAGCATTCAGGACGGCGACGAGATCCTGGTGGTACCAAAGAGCAAATGACTGGAGACGCAGGGTCATGCACAAACCCAGTAGTCATTTATCCTGCTGTAGGTGTATCAGACTGCCGTTTTTTAAGAGGAATTGGTGTGGATCAGCACACGATTTGGAATGTGTTGGCTGGGGGTCACGCTTACCTGTTCATCTTTAAAGAGGGAAGCACAAAGGAGCTTTAACCGTGCATCCAGTGATCAGATAATCATCACCAGTCATAGCAGGAAACACTCGAGAGGAAGACGTTCAAGCCAAATCCATCCAAAGTCCAAAGATTATACACACACCTTCTCATTCAGTGTTTTGTTTATTCCACATTGTTCGAACCTCCAGACTCGAATCATCGAGTGAGAGTGAGATGGAGGTGCTGGGTCACATGACCTGACTTCCACTGTGACAGGGTTTGAAACCTTGTTGGAGAATCATTACAGGTGGTTCCTCATCAAGCAACGAAATGATTCTCATTTATAAAACATTGTCTTCTTTAAAACATCATTCCAGATGTGTTCCGTCATCGTTTGTCATTTAAAAACAGTGAAAGAGAAGGTGTGTGTAAACTTTTGACTGCTCCTGTATGTACAATAGGTGAAGGAATTTAAAATTGTATTTAGTAATTGAAGGCATGCATGGAGGATGAATGGACATGTTCTTGTTTGTGGTTCTATTAACTCCAGACTAAAAGCTTTATAACGAGGATTTAGATTGACAGTAATGTAATCGTCAGTAGCAGTGATCAGTGAGACTGATGTACAATAAGACTTGTACTGTTATTGTTTTGCACTTTGTTCAGGGGGAAGCTGAACGTTTATTACCGTCTTTCACCAAACACAAGGTCCTCACACAGCCCCCCCTAGCAGACTGGAGTAGAACATTGTGTAAAGCATTGCTGGTAAAAAGCAACTTCAGAGTTGCAACATGTTCAACATGATGATTATAATCTAAGATTTATATTTAGTAATGCTGGATAGAAAAAAAACCCACTCATGTTTAATCATTCTTTCATAAATGACTTGCACTCATCAAGTAAATTGGCTCTTCTCACGTCAGGATTTAATTTTATTTTTTAAATATTATAAGAACCATTTCAAAAATTATAATGGGCCACAAAAGTACCTATTGAGAAGTTTAATACAGAACCGACACAAAATGACCAATAAATATGTTTTTATATTATAAATCACTGTGTTTATACTTAATGACAGTCACTGTTTTGTGACCTGGAGACGTTTCTAATATGCTGGTAACTTAATGACTGTAATGACTGTACTTACTACTGTAATTACTGCTTATAAGCTTGTAAGAGATACATAAATAAGTAGTCAACTATAGTTTATATAAGGAATAAATATCTATTACGACACTGTAATCAGCTTAATATCTGATTCATTATCTGTTCACACTGAATCGTTTACTGACGGCACTGATTGTGTGATTTCTTTTTATTATTTAAAGTGTTTCACATTACTTGTTCTTTTCTTTATTACAATTAAAACAATTATGATTTCTCATTGAATTGAAGATGTTTTTAGGCTTAATTCGTTTTTATCATGACCATTTTATTACACATGACCGGTGACACATTCTTTCTATAATTGCATTATAATTGTATGCAGGCTTTTATTTTGTTATTTCTTGACATGAACAGTTGTGTATTTGTGGAAGTAACTGAATCAATTCTGATGTTTTATTTATTGATTTGATCTCAATGTAATTGTTTAATTTATTTGGTTCTTGCACTCTGAATGTCTTTTAAAATATAATAAAAAGTCTGGAGGGTTTTATAAATCACAGTCCACAGGAAGATTTGTGATGAGTTTTTCTTTTAAATTTTATTTAAAATTTAAAATAAAAGTAGAAACTGATTTCCTTATTTATATAACATCTAATAACGAATTATATAACATCTAATATCTTCATTTAGAAAATCTGAATATTTGTTTTGTATGTTTTGTAGAATCCAGTGAACAATTGCTAAAGAGGAAAACAGCTTTTCATCTCCTTATGTTTGCTGAGTTTGCATGTTCTCCCTGTGTCTGTGTGGATTTAATGGGTTTGCTCTGAGTACTCCCATAGTCCAAAAACATGCAGGCGAGGTAAACTGGAGATACAAAATTAAAAAAAAACGTTTAATTTTAAATTTATTGAATTTAAAAAATAGTCCTTGAGTGTGTTGAATAATAAAATAACTGTTTCTAAGACTGTTTAAATGGCAGCAAATAAATCAATACATAAATAAATACATTCTGTATTTGATGGTGTTCCAATGTAACCCCCCCCCTCCAACAAGCTGTTGTAATGCAAGATCAGTAAAAGATTTAAACATGAACAGAAGTTCCATAAATTGGTGAAATTCTTTTACTCTATTGTTTACTTCCGGGAACTATTGAGAGGCTCCACGATTCGCCATTACTGTGCTAAACCGTTCCAGCCAATCAGGTGACAGAACGTCCCTCTGACGTCAGAGTTAAAGTGACTGGACCGTTATGTGACCGAGGACAGATTTATTATTTTTTTTAAATCATTTTAAATGATAAAGTCCAGATTTTAATAACCGCACCGCTGCTGTGTATCAGATTATGAGATTTAATTGCTTGTGTTGTGACCGTGTTCGTGTATAATGGCGGGACTGGGAGTGAAGAAGAGTGAGTAATACACTACACATTAGCATGTTAGCATGCTGCTGCTAACAGAGTTACCGAGAACACCAAAGAAATTCTAGCAAATGGTGTTAAACACTAAGTGTATTTATTTACAACTAAATGTATTTACTCTCTTATGACCAACAGCGGTGCTGAGGGTAGCATGTATTTTAAAGAGAGAGACACATAGAGACATGGAGAGAGAGACATGTAGAGAGAGACATGGAGAGACATAGAGAGACATGGAGAGAGAGAGAGAGAGACATTCAGAGAGAGAGACATTCAGAGAGAGAGACAGAGAGAGACATGTAGAGAGAGACATGGAGAGAGAGAGACATGTAGAGAGAGAGAGAGAGACATTCAGAGAGAGACATGGAGAGACATAGAGAGACATGGAGAGAGAGACATGGAGAGAGAGAGACATGGAGAGAGAGAGACATGGAGAGAGTGACATTGAGAGACATAGAGAGAGAGACATTCAGAGAGAGACATAGAGAGAGACATTGAGAGACATGGAGAGAGAGAGACAGAGAGAGAGACATGTAGAGAGAGAGACATAGAGAGAGAGAGACATTAAGAGAGAGACATTAAGAGAGACATGTAGAGAGGTAGAGAGAGACATGTAGAGAGAGACATTAAGAGAGACATGTAGAGAGAGACATTGAGAGAGACATGTAGAGAGAGACATGTAGAGAGAGACATTAAGAGAGACATGTAGAGAGAGACATGTAGAGAGAGAGAGAGAGACATAGAAAGAGACAGATACACAGAGGGACATTGATAGGTAGAGAGACACAGGGAGACACATGGAGGACAGAGAGAGAGAGAGAGAGAGAGAGAGAGAGAGAGAGAGAGAGAGACAATAAGATCATTTAGTAGTAATACACACAATAATCAGCAATATAAACACATCACAAACACATGTTAGTTTTATATATATTTATATATAAATGTATTTTAAATGTATAAAAGACTCCAGCAGTGACTGCAGGATTTTTATTTTAAGATTAAAAGTTTTGATGTGCACAGTGAAGACGACGTGTCTCTTGTATAATGAAAATCTTCGTTCCCATGGTTACTATACACACATTAGAGTTGTGTGATGTAAAGCAGGATTGTGTATGAGAGGAAGTTCACTCGGGCCCTGTAAACATAAACACTTTTCATTTCCTCTTATAACTCTTAACTGAAGTAAAACTTGCAGGCTGTGACCCCTAGGGGTCGTAGTTTGATGACCCCTGGAATAAAGAGTGAATTGATCATGCCTTCTCCATGGCAACGTACACATGATGCGATTTAAGAATGCGTGACCCCTTTTATCTAAGAAGAAGCCACAGATTTGCTCTTCTGGCTTCTCCTGATCAGATCGGCGTTTGTGTAAATAGGAGCGGATTCACATTTGGGAATCGGATATGACCGATGAGTGGAAATCCAGAGAATGTGAGTAGTTAGTGGGGTGGACATACGAGTGTCCAGAAGGTTGAAAGAACCAAAGCAAGGCATGAATGTTGGTCCTTTAAGAGGTGGAATGCCGTTTCATGTTGAGGTGGTAGGTAGCAGCTATATTTACCGTGGTAGTAACATGATCTCTGGTGTTCTGGTTCACTGTGCTCATACCATCGTCTCCGTTCTTCTCACTCTGGGGTTGGAGCTTCTTAAATGGAACCCCCGTCTCAGGACCGGTGAGTCTCGGTGATTTTCTTTCAGAATGCTCAGTTTTGCTGTTTTGAAGCCGTTGTGAATTTCAGGATGTGATGGTGTTCAGGATTATTTGATCGTTTCCACCGGATTCACGTGTGTGTGATTGTTCACATCAACACACTGTGGTGTAGGACGTTTATCTCGCGGTGTGTTTTAATAACGAGTCTGATTATTTAAGTGATAGAATTGTGTCGAGTGTTGGGACTGGACTTGTGGTCAATACTTCAGTACATCATGACATCGACGTTTCCACGGTGACTTTTGGCTTTAGAGGAACAGAGTTGGTAAATCTTGGTGTCTTTCTTTCTGTTGAAGTGTGAGCGATGACACTCGGATCTGAGGTGTAAAACACCGCCAGCGCTGCTTTTCTATTGGTTGGAAGCACGAGAACGGCTCTACTTACAGCAGGTACCCGTTACATAACACCTGACCTGTCTTACTATATAACACATGCATGACACTCACATGTCTCACTGATCACGTCATTACAGTGCTCCCTGTGGGGAGTTTGCCCGTGTCTGCGTGGGTGTACTCCCGTCCACTCTGACAGTCCAAAGACATGCAGGCGAGGCAGTACTTACTGTCACAGAATTACTAAATAAAACGATCGGATAGGAACTGGAACATAAACGTCCGGAACTTTTGTCCAGGATTCATTACTTAGAGGTTTGTGTTCGGAAAATCTTTCAACCGCTCAAATATTTAACAGATTCAAACCAAAAAAACAACCGGAGTCCACTGAAGCTTTTCCCCGTCCTGGAACATCCAGGAGATGTGATCAGTCATCATGAAGATAACGTGGAGGTTTCGAGGAGTGTAGCACGGCGGCGTCAGTTTGCTCGTGACGGACTCACACAGCTCTTATCTGCTCAGATTTCAGGGTAAATATAGATGTGTTCCACACCTCAGCTGAAGAAGCTGATACACTAAACACCAACAGCTAGAACCAGATCATTTAGTCCTGATGGTTCTAGTTATGCATGCATGTCTCATGTGTTTATATACGACGGTACATAAAAGGTATTTCTGGATTCATTGCTGGAACTGTTGGTGACACACACACACACACACACACACACACACACACACACACACACACACACACACACACACACACACAGCCTTTAGTTGTACATGTGCTGGAGTTTAAGACGGTGGATTTACGCCTCCACGCTCAGGTCAGTGTGGTGAGACAGCAGAACATCGTGTGGGTTCTCCACGGCCTCCACATCTGAGTTCTGAATTATTCATCCCTCCAGCCACTGCATTAAGAGAAGCGAGAGCAGTGTGTGTGTGTGTGCGTGCGTGTGTGCGCGTGCGTGTGTGTGTGTGATGTGGAGCAGTTACAGAAACCCAACACGCAACAACAACACCAGATACTTTTATTTATTCAGATACCACAGTGAACAGGAGCCTCTTTCACCATGAAAACGGGTTCCAGCACCTTCCCATGCTGTGGTGAATCATGTTACACACACACACACACACACACACACACACACACACACACACACACACACACACACACACACACAGTCTGGGATACTGCCTAGTACTGGAAGAATGTGGGAGGAACTTTGACTCAATGCACTAACCGAACGTTCAGTATTTCTGTCAGTGATCTTTCGAGTCTGGTGATGATGGACCGGGTTCTAACTGAAACATGTGCAACAGAAAGTTCAGGGGATTCCATGTTGTTTACTTGTGCTGAAATCAGTAAACAGTATTCTCACAGATATGATATATTTCTACAGATAATAAAGTTTAACCACGCCGAACATCTCCTGACATCAGCTGAGATTCTCGTGATTCAGGTCATGAACGTGTCTTCTGCACGTGTGCACCGTCTTTACTTGTTTTTATTTGGGTGTGCTGTTATAATCTTTTTATAATGCTGTTCCCTCATGTTGCTGTATTATATAGATGTGTGTGTGTATATTGTATATCAGCGTCCATCCATCCTCTCTAGTTGAATAGTTTGTATATTTGGAGTTTACTGTTCGTGTGTGTGTGTAGATCCGGATTGTTCTACAGAGGAACCTGAATCCTTCTGTGTTTCTTTGTACTGGATAATAAATCAGATTCCCAGTGAATAAATAAAAGTTATTGTGATTATTTTATAGTCGATGTATCCTGCGGTCCAGCGCCCAGCATGTCTCACGTCTCCTCCACCGCCAAGCGTTACGCCGCTTCCTCCTACACCAGCCATTACGGCTCCTACAGCTCCTCCCTGACACCCTCGCTCGGGACCTACAAATCCCCCCCGAGCACGTACTCCACCTCCGGCTACCTGAGCGCCGCTCGTACACGGAACTACAGCGCCTCGTCTGAACCGGAGCGCGGCCGGACCGTCCCCCGCGTCGACCTGCCGAGCTCACGCCGCAGCGACAGTCTGAGCAGAGCACCCTTCAAGGGCTACGGTTCCGGACTGAGCGGAGGCTCCGCCTACTCGTCCTACTCCAGCTACCTGTCCGGCACCTCGAGCTCGTCCGGCGTCTCCCTGAGCCGGAGAAAGTCCGTCAGCCAGAGCGACCTGACGCGGGAGCTGAGCACACTGGCACTGAACGATGTCCCGCCCAGGACCTACAGGAACCGAACCAGCGACACCAGTGAGCTCTTACGCTCAGGGTACAGCATCTCTCGCAGCTGTACACAAGACGTCCTGAGCAGCGGCGGCGGCGGCGGCGGCGGACGGTTTTACACATCTGGATGCTCCAGCTCATCTTTACAGGACGAGTCAGTGAGACATGTGAGTTTCAAACGAATGCAAATCCTAAATATCTTATTATTACTACAGACTAGCTAATACATACAAATCTATATTCACTCGGAACAGCAGGGGGCGCTGGTATTATTTGAACAAAGACATGAATCTAAGATTCTGAAATAAAAGACCATTTATTGTTTAGTTAAATAAAAGTGTGTAACACTCACAGTAAAAAGGTTCTGTGCAGAATTTGCATGTTCTCCCCGCATTCACTTAGGATTAACCCTTCCTCTGGGTTTCCTCCTACAGTCCGAAAACATGCAAGCGGTGCGAAGTAGAGAAATAAACACCTCCTTGTGGTGTGTTTGGTTTAAACTGGTGTAATGAATAAAAACCAAAAAGTTTGTTTTTGTTTGATGTGGTGTGTGTGTGTGTGTGTGTGTGTGTGTGTGTGTGTGTGTGTGTGTGTGTGTGTGTGTGTGCGTGTGTGTCACCATATTGTAACTGATTGGAACTGGTTTGTATTTTTCAGAACTCCAAGGGGGTCAAAGGTCTCGTCGGACTGAAGAATCTGGGAAACACAGTAAGTATGAAAATCACAGCAGTTGTGATTATAAAATCTGATTATAAATGAGATTAAATCTGAACCGGTGCCGTTTTTTTACACACTGTTTGTTTGTTTACAGTGTTTTATGAACTCCATCCTTCAGTGTCTGAGCAACACACACAGTCTGCGAGATTATTGTCTGCACAATTCTCATCGCCACGACCTCAACAACAATCGCACAAACACCGCGCTGATGGAAGGTCAGACCCACTACATACTGACTCCAGTACTACTAGTTTTTCAGACTGGTTACTTTAGTTTTAAGTAAATACAAGCATTCATTATTGTATTTTATTGCTTGATTCTTTTTATTAAATATAAATATATGATCTCTTTATTAAGTATTTGTGTGTGTGTGTGTGTGTGTGTGTGTGTGTGTGTGTTTACCTTCAACACTGTTTCCTTCTTGTTTGTTCTTTTTCTTGTTAAGTTTATTTTGTGCTGTAAGTTTTTGTGACGGCGGTTCAGTGATTCACAGGTCAGGTGATCTGGGGCTTTCTGTGAGAAGTTTGCATGTTCTCCCCGTGTCTGTGTGGGTTTCCTTCACGTACCCCAGTTTCCTCAAACAGTCCAAAGACATGTGGCCAGCTTGATTGGAGATAGTAATATTGTCCTGTGTGTGTCTGTACACTGATGCTGATGTACTTTCATACATACTTGAGTTTTAGTTACAAGTAGTTTCACTTAGTTTACCAGTAAATTTCCTTTTACAGAATTTGCCAAACTGATTCAGAAGATGTGGGCGTCGCCCAGCAGTGACGCCGTCTGTCCGTCCGAGTTTAAAACGCAGATCCAGAGATTTGCACCCAGATTTGTGGGCTATAAGTAAGTTTGGCACCGCGGTTCTTTTTTATTAAAAGCTTCCGGATTCTTTCGGGACTGATGAAAATCTGTGGCTTTCTTTCAGCCAACAAGATGCTCAGGAGTTTCTGCGCTTCCTGCTGGACGGTCTGCACAACGAGGTGAACAGGGTCACAGTCCGGCCTCGTCCATCCAACAACGACTTCGATCATTTGTCGTAAGTGTTTGGCTTCTCTGCTCATATTCATACAGTTCATTAATCGTGTCTTGTTTTCTTTCACAATCACACAAAATCACAAGAACATTTGTGATGGTTGGTGTAATGTGACCAGAAGCTTTTATAAAAGGTGGATTTTCTATAAACGCTGTGTGTGCTGAGTGTATAAATCCATGTCTGCATGAATATATTAGATATAACTACATCTTTAGTGGAGGACTCATTACATTCAGGTATGAGACCAAAGATAAAATGGGGCCGCAGCAGCGTTCATATTCACATCATCTTTATTCGATGGATTGACATTCTTACAGACATGATTAATCTTTATTACACAGATCACTTCACAGGACTGCAAGGAAACAAAGATTTCGTTGGTGCCGCATTTCTTACCAGGAACGACTGCAGAGAAACAGAAAGAGTGATTATTAGTCGGTACCAGGTCCAGTTGATCTGGTTTAATAAGTGGGGCTCAGGAGACGGTACGAGATGGACCATGAGAACGTACTTTCGTTGTTATAGTACATCAGGGCGCTGATGCACAGGGTCTTTTTAGAGCTGCAGGTTTCTACATAACAACTGTTCTTCACTTTGGGATTACAGTTGTAGCACTTCAGAGCAGAACCTGTAACAGAAGAAGCAGCTGAGAAACTACACACGAGATCTTACACCGGTTTAGATCCAAATCCATCCTGCTGAAGCTGTATGAGGTGGGAACCCGTCATCACCATGAGAGCCAGAATCCCGATCAGCATCAGCGTCTTCATGGTTCTGAAGGACAGAATGATGTCTGGATGTGGATGTGGAGAAACGTACAGGATCAAAGATATGATGGAGGATCTTCTGGCTTCTGTTGCTTTATATAATGATGCTGCAGCGCCTCACGTCTCCGACCAATCCAACATCAACAAGAGTGCAAATATGTTTTAGCTTTTAGCACCTTTTTATGAAACTGTCGTGTCTGAAAGTATATTAGCAGATCAAACCCCCACCAACACACCTACTGCACTAGATATCGAGGTTCGAATTTGGGGTAAGAGGTACATGTGAGGCGTTTTCATGTATTCATGTTTTATAGCTTTTTTTGTAACCGTTTGCCCTCCAACCCAAAAGTGCAGTCACACCTTAAAGTTCATGATGATTTACAAAAGTCAATATTGAGTGAAAATGATGCCGGATTATGAACCATTTGATCTGATGATTCAAATATATTTCATGTTTATGATCCTGTAAATAATCTCTGATCATCTGATCTGTGTGAGATCGAACTGTTTATCTGTCTGTCTGTCTCTCATAACCAGGGTGCAAATATCGACCACAATATTCATGCACATGAGCACTATTTTGTTGTAGTGAGTTGTTGTTGTTGTTACAGTGATGAGGAGAAAGGTAAAAAGATGTGGAGCAAGTATCTGGAGAGAGAGGACAGCAAAATCGTCGGTATGTATGTAGCCAAACAGGAAGTTGCTTTCTACTGAAGGAAATAGAATCGATTCGTTCTTAGACTCGTGATCTTAAGTGGCTTCAGGGTAAAAACACAACGAGGCCACAAAGTGTTACACACAATAACTACACACCGATGTTGTTGTTGTGGGTGATGTGATACCTGCACTGGCAGTTCTTCTGACTAGGGGGCGCTCATCCGTACCATTTTTATTATTTAAAACTTCAGGGTGGGTTATGGTGCCATCAGGGAGTGGAACCCTAAATCTGTTGTGTGTGTGTTTGTTGCCATCCTGATTGTACATCAGACTGAGTGTGTGTGTGTGTGTGTGTGTGTGTGTGTGTGTGTACAGATTTGTTTGTAGGGCAGTTGAAGAGCTCTTTGACCTGCACTGAGTGCGGCTTCTGTTCCACCGTGTTCGATCCATTCTGGGATCTTTCCTTACCAATAACCAAGGTCAGTTTAACACACACACACACACACACACACACAGTAAGACACTCAGAATGTTGTATAAGAGTGTTTATTCCACTCAGAAGTGTTATGGAGACGTCAGTCTGCTGGACTGTGTGAGACTCTTTACTAAGGAAGACGTGCTGGACGGAGACGAGAAACCGGTTCGATCCTGTTTACATTTAATAACTGAAATGATTTCTGACGTCATGCTGCACGAATTCTGAGATTCATTCTGATTCTCCACAGACGTGTTACAGATGTAAAACCAGGAGACGATGTACCAAAAAATTCACCATCCAGAGGTTTCCGAAGATCTTAGTGCTTCGTATCCTGACATCACAGTGGTGATGGAGTCCATCAGGACTAACATAAAGCTGCTACAAATCTGTTGACTGAATAGAAACTGTGTTTATTGTGTTTACTGTTTTTAGTATTTGTTGAGTATTTTGTATTCATTAGTAGAAACTCGTCTTTCCTTGATTGACATGATGAGATCTGAAACGTTTCTCTGAAGCACGAATAAGATCCAGCAAACTCAGCACGTTTGTGAACTTCCCGCTGAAGGACCTGGACCTCGGAGAGTTCGCTGCAGACAGGAGGGGTCAGTATCATAATACAAAACATTATAATAACATTAATAACACGTGATCATAAATCTCATTATAAACACTGCAGTCTCATGTATGATTGTGTTCCGTGTTTCAGTCATTCAGTCGGTGTTTTCTTGTTGTGGTGTTTAGGTAGTGCAGTGTTTAACCTGTACGCAGTGTCCAACCACTCAGGTACGACCATGGGGGGGCACTACACAGCATACTGCTGCAATCCAGCATCTGGGGAGTGGTACACGTATAACGACTCCAGGTACGAAACTATACTTGTGTAGAATCGAGTGTGTGTGTGTGTGTGTGTTCCACCCATTATGAAGGTAAACTAGAGTATTTATAGAATAAATATCGTGAGATTTAGAGACACTCATAATGTGTGTATTACACATGAGAGCGCCCCCTTCAGTTAACAAAGGAATTTCGACTCTCACTACATTTGACATGAGTAGATTTTACTGGTATGAGAGGAAAATGGATTCCCTACAGGAAACCCAGGCAGACATGGGGAGAACATACAAACTTACATACAAAAAGCCCCAGATCACTTTCCCCCGGAAACAGAACCCAGGACCACTCGCTGTACCACCCGCGCCACCTGCTGGCTCATTATTGTAATTCTGTTCTTTAGGGTGACCCCGATGTCTCCTGCTCAGGTCCGGAGCAGTGACGCGTACGTTTTGTTCTACGAGCGAGCAGGTCCATGAAGGATCATCACACATCAGGAGAACGAGAAGCTCCAGAGGCTTCAACATGCTGCTGAAAGAGCCACTGTCGCCCTCTACTGGAAACCTGACATAATAACATGTTTCAACTGGCACTGCTGTATCTTTCTTGTGTTTAATACACAGCAAAAAATGGGTCGTGATGGCACTGTGTGTGTGTGTGTGTGTGTGTGTGTGTGTGTGTGTGTGTGTGTCTGAAGGCAGCTTCTGAGGAGGAACCAGTTGAAGGTTAAAAACAAACCCTCTTGGACTTCGTCTATGCACTGCAGAAGAACTTTAGTCCCACCTGCCACTTGTCCAAGATCACTTCAGTTCAGCGGCGTGTTTAGTTTAGGAAGGTTTGATCCGGGTTCGATCCGGGTTTAATTCGGGTTTGATCCGGGTTCGATCCGGGTTTAATTCGGGTTTGATTCGGGTTTGATCTGGCTTTGATCCGGGTTTGATTCGGGTTCGATCCGGGTTCGATCCGGGTTTGATTCGGGTTTGAAGCTGCACGTCATTTCTGTTTCTCACGCAGTTTTTGGTTTTGATTTCTGTGAATGTTCTTCACTTTTAGTTTGTGGAATGTGTGATCTATACAGGGGATGTTACGATACATTTTACCCATCATGCAATACAGTTTCCCGCTGTGTTAGACTTATTTCTATTTAAAATTGTAACTATAATTAAAAGTATGTGTGATTTTTTTATTGATCTAAGTCACTGTTTTCCCAAACTTCTTCAGGTCTTTTCTTTTGGACCTGGTGATCAGTGGTTGAGGTACTAGACTTTGACACGAAACATAATACAGATGTTTTGAACCAATTTGGTGGAAAAACAACCAATCTGGCAACATTGTAAACAGCCCTTACACACCTCACATATGAAATTAGTATCTCACATTAATAAGTTACTGGTAATTTAGCATCAAACCCAATGGGCTGGAAAACCTGGAACCTGTTTAAATTGAAAATGATTGAACGTCCCTCACTGATGTGAAACTGATATTTTGACCCGTTTGAAAGTGTCTCGTGGTGCATCGTTACATCCCCGTGTTGTTGAATGATGTTTTCTGTTCTTTTGGTTGTTGTTGCTCGGTTTGTTTCTTTATTCGTTTTTCTCGAGGCCTGAACAGGTCCAGAAGATGTGAGTGATGAACGATGTTCAGTGTGAAAGCTTCAGACGAGAGGACGCTTTAGTCCACATGTCCTAATCTCATGTTTATTATCTCGAACATTGATGATGAAGGAAAGAACGTTTTAAAACCACCAGCGATATATTTTTATAAACGATGCAATATAAAGAATGTTATTCTCCAGTGGTGCTGAACATGACCCGTTACTGTTTTCAGTGTATTTAACAGGAGAACCATTATTATTTATGAATGTGTCCGGCGTGCTACTTTTTCACAGTGGCAGTTCTATATACAGATTATAAATCAGAGCAATTCATTTCTAAAAGAATGTTTGTGTGGATATGTAAATAGTTTACAGTAATAAAAGTGTCCGATTTTAATCACACAATAAATCAGACATAACAAGGACACGCCAGACGAGGGGAATTATTTCTTTATCACTGCACATGTTAGTGGGTGTGATATATACAGCAGCAAATACATTTGACCCTCAAACTTGATGGTAGAAGCAGAAGAAACTGTACAAGTTTGAAGTCTAATCACGGCTGAACGAGCCTACGACGACTGTGACAAGAACTACAGGAGGAAAGATCCGGGATCCAGATTCAGCAGGGGCTCGTCTAACACGGGTGGACTGGAGGGTTATGGGTTCTAATCCTGATGGGACAACAGACAATTATAAATGTAAATCTGAAAGAACAGAAGCTCATATCAGCAGTAAAAAGATTTCTGATGCTGGTTTAGATTGTTAAAGAACTTTATCGTTTAAAAGATGATTTAAAATGAATTTCATAGTTCAGGGATTATTTAAGAACCATTAAAACACTGTTTATGAAACTTATTTGACTTTAGAACTTGAGATATTAAGGTGAAAGTGATGTTAAAGTTGATGGAGGTGATTTGAAACGTTATTTCATGACAGAAATGATTTTTGTAATGTTTCTGGTCCTTTTGGCTCTTCATATTAAAATATTATATAATCTCTATATTAAAATATTATATAATCTATATTAAAATATAATCTCCATATTAAAATATTATATAATCTATATTAAAATATAATATAATCTATATTAAAATATTATATAATCTCCATATTAAAATATAATATAAACTCCATATTAAAATATTATATAATCTATATATTAAAATATTATATAATCTATATATTAAAATATTATATAATCTATATATT